>VDFB02339646.1:0-39517 GCA_007258455.2 Sequoia sempervirens
TAATATTATATATAATATATATTATTATAAATTATGTTATAATAGTATAAATATTATATTATATTATATTATATATTATATATTATATATTATATATAATATAATATATTATATATTATATATAATATAATATAATATAATATATATTATATTATATATAATATATATTATTATAAATTATATTATAATGCAATACAATATATTATATTATATTCTAATATAAAAATAAATATGTTAAATTTACACTCATTTTATATTTAAGTCAGATCCCAGATTCGATGTGTTAGGAAAAAAACATAAATGAAACAAATATCCATTTAGTTTAAGTTGGTTGTTTTAGTTTGGTCAAGTCCGACATGAATATATTATATTAAGTTTTTTTTTATATTATTATATAATATTAAATATATTATAATATAAAATTATATAATATATTATAATATATTGTAATATAATATAATATAATATAATTATATAATATATTATAATATATTGTAATATAATATAATATAATAATATAATATAATATATTATTTAATGTCATATTATATTATATTATATTATGATATATTGTATTCTAATATAATATATTATTGTTATATTATATTCTAATATATTGTATTCTAATATAATATATTATTGTTATATTATATTCTAATATAATAATAAACATGTTAAATGTACACTCATACTATATTTAAGTCTGGTCTCAGACCCAACTAGTTAAAAAAAAACATAAACTAAACGTTCTAAATGTATATCCGTTTTGAAATGAATATTTGTTTCCTGTGGCATAAAATCAGAAAAAGCAAAACCCAAGAGTTATTTTTCATTCTGCATTTTCTTTGTTTGTGCGTGTTATCATTTGAGCGACTTAGATATCTACTTAGCATTGGATTTTTTTGCTCAAATCACCCAAATTTCATAGGTATTTATAAAAAAGAAATTCTTCAATTTTATATTAGTTTTGCATTATTTTTTATGAATTTTAGTCAAAAATAGGTTTTTGAATAGGTTTTTTATTGCATTTAAATGATTGTTAATTTTTAAAATTTTCATCAACAAATAGGCTTAAGAATGGTTGATTCCAACCTCGTTCAACATGAAAACCCTACAAATCCTCCTTCGCCGCCATCAACATTTCCAAACCAAAATGTGCCCACAATACATGAATATATCCATAGAAATTTAAATCAATTGAGAAAAGTATGTTGAATTTATGGCACTCCTTGATCTATTAGATATGGGGTGATCCCACAATATTGGTTTACAATTTTTGGCCAAATTGGGCATTGAATTGAATTTTTTTAACTAAATCTTCACTTTTGGGACCCTATGGCGGCTAAATCGTGAGGAATTTGAAGATGATGCAAACTAGTGATTTGTGACATTTTGTCTGTAGATTCTAAATATATTTTTTCAAAACTTTTGGAATCATATTGCACTTCTTTTCCATCCTCCTAAACTAGTTTTTAATAGTAAATTACCATTTTAAAGAGTGGTGCTACCACACTACTTTTATGAAGGATAAAAATTCTAATGTTTTCAAATTTAGATTCATAACTACTATATATAGTGAATGGAATTGGTTTTATAGCATTCTCAAGTTGAATATTTTTTCTTAATTAAGTTTCAACTAAAACTAGTTACAATTCTAGGACATTATCACAGCTAAAACATAAATTTTTGTATGTATCAAAATTTCCGCTCTTTTGTTGGATCAGTGACATCAATATCTAGTGCACTAATATTTTTCAATTTTTTTATTATCCACACGCCTACATGTAGAATAAAGAGCTTGTTTTTGGTGAAAACCTATGTTTAATCAAATTAAAAAATACATAATAAAACCAAAACATATTAAAATTATATTCATTGATAGCTTGTTTCTAGGACTACCATCATCCAAATTTGGGTCCTAGAAGTCTCCTCCATTTTCATCCTCAATAATTTTGTAGAGATCTCAGTAGAAGAGGGGAGAAGGGGGGTTCACTCGAACTCCTCTCTCGAAAGTGAACTCTGACCCTTCAAGTGAAGGGGGGTTCGAGCAAACCCCTTTTTTTCAAAATTTCCCTTTGTTTTCATTTTGGATAATGTGCAAAAAGTGGGTCCCATCATTAAAGAGGGTCCACTAAGGGGTTTGTTAACCCCTTCTAGGTTAGAGTAAACCCCCCTTCATGCGAACCACCCAAAATCCAAAATTTTCTTCATGGGGGCATTTTTGCAATTTTCCTTCCTCAATAGAATTATAAACCAGTTTTGTGGGATCACCCTATGAAAAACACTTTAGAAACAATCATTTCAAATGTTGAAATTTTGACAAATGAGCATACTAGGTTTGTAGTGTGGTGAGAGTCCCAAATGAAACATTATCCCAATGGGTTATCATATGATGAAGTGAGGGCACTTGATATTGACAAAGCCCAATTAGCTCAACTATTGATCAATCCCAAAATAGGACAACTCGTAGATGTGTGGAAGCCAAAAATTTCAATTAAATGGTGCACACATAGAGGTATAATAGACAATTTTTGGAACGTTGGTGGATGGTTTTTGATAAACCAGCCAATAACAATCTTGACGTCCCTCAATATTTTCTACAAAAATTATATGTCGAGTTTGTCCTAGGGAGGCATGTTAATTACTTTAATATGTGATATTTCTAGGGTGTGGGTAAAGGGATGCCACATGATAGACCTAAAGCACATTGAGTCACCCCATTTCTTCTTGCTCTGCCTATCGCTTCCCCAGTTTGAGTACCTTATCGTGAGATTGTTTTAGATGCAGGGAGTCAAAGAATTTTTTTCATACATGCATTAAGTGATCATTTGACCATGCAAAGCTCTCATGTTGTGCAATCATATGATGGTGCATCCCATCATGATGGTGATGCAACTGATACATCCCAACATGATGGGGATGCACCTAATATATCCCAGCATGATGGTGATACACTTGTTGCATTAGTTCTAACTAGTACACCCTCTTACTTGGCACATATTTGTGTGCCCCATTACTACAACATGTGCCACAATATATGTTTGGGTCCTCTTCAACAGTCCAGTGAGGCTCCAATAGACATATCCGACTACGAGGTCCATGATATTTCAGATGTAGGAGTTGATAGAGCACGGAGTGAACCATTTCTAGGAGAGACATCGAGTGGAAGAGATGATGTGGAAGCAGTAAGACTTAAAGTAATTTCATAGTGTGTTTTATCTAAATTCTTTCATATTTTATAAGAGATATTTGTACTAATATATGTTTATGTGTCAGAATCTTTAATAGTTGCTGACAGAGGACTAGATTTCCCAAGTGCAGGAGGCTATGCAATTGGCCATTTCATTTGTCCTAGAGAATCAATACACGGTATCATTTAAATTGTTATTTAGATGTTAATTTTTGAAATCTATTATGTTTAAATACATGTACATAGATTTATAGTCTAATGTAATTTTGTCCTTTTATGCAACAACTTGGTACTTTTAACACCATGTTGACTAAGCTTGACCCATTGGAAGAAGTTGCACAACAAGTATATGCTTTTTTAATATTCTTGACATTATGATTATACGTGCATGTGCATTTAAAATGTGTTATATTCTTGTCATTTTTTATATAGGAAAACATCTTAGTTGCTTCATCCATCATGAGCCCGTCTAGTGTAGAAGCATCACAACACTTATGTGTTTATTTTATATTGCAGATATTTACGTTTAGATAGGAGTAGATATATGTTTAGTAAATATTACTATTTTTCAACAATTATATGTTAATTTGTATCATTTTTATTTTACCTACTATATTCCTCTACCCAATTAAGCAATGTGACGAATGTGGGACCATTTTGTTATACGAGGACTCGTGATTGTCCTAAGGGACAATCATATGTAGAATGTCTTGAAGAAAAGAGAGAAGACTTGAGGTAAACAAGAATTGCATTTTTGATATAATATTGTTCAAAATAGTGATTTTGATGTTAAAAATATATAATTTCTAAATTATAGTATATAAGTTTCTATTTACTAGTCTATCTTGTCAATCATTCACATAATTAATCTAATTTTTGGTTTGAATTGTTATTGTGTAGGAAACTTTAGAGTCACTAAGTTCTTCAAGGAGGCTCAATTTTTGATGATCCAACACAAGATTAGGATTTGATATAGATTGATATATTTAGGGTTTGATAGATCTTGAGATGCCATATATGCCACAATTTGTAAAACTTGTTCTAAGTAGGCATATATGCCAAATTTGTATATGCACAAACACAATTATTCTATATTTTGATATATAAGAATTGATATTCGATCTAATTTGTTCCTCGTGTGCATGTCTTTCTACTTTGAATCTTCAAAATGGAATGGATAATTATTTTAGAATGGTTTAAAGTTATGATCAATAACATGTTATAGATTAATGAAATTGCATTTTAATAGAACTTATGATTTACAATTGGTAATCCATCTATGTTAGAGTTCATTCATATTAAGGTTCACATACATTACATTCCATGAGACCACATTTCTTTGAGGAGTTTTTTCAAACAATTCATTGCCTTTTCTATTGTACCACATTTTTGATACATGTCTACCAAAGCATTTTATCAAATAGTTTACTACCTTTTTCTATGGCTAAAAGTCTAAAATAGGTGCTTTCGAACAAGATAGTAGACATTAACAACATAATATGAATGACTTGAGCTAAGACTACCAATGTGACTATAGGAAAAGTTTCATAGGGGTACCAACAAAGAGGAAGATTAATAGAATTTTCAAATATTTGATTACCTCTATACGTTGCATGTTGAACACTCAATTTGAGAAAACACATGATTTTAAGCTCTTTTGAATGAATTTACATTTGACATTATTTTGTTTTTTGAACTCCTATAATGAAGTGGGCAACTGATTTTTTTTCAAAAGAAGCTAAAATTAATGAAAAATGGTATGAGAAGCACTCTATAATATTTGTTGAGAAGAACTGTTTGAAAAAATGCCTCAAAGAATTGTGGTCTCATATGCAAGGCAATAAAGATGAAAAGAGTAGCTTATGACAATCTTATGGCATTGATTCTTTTGATTGATTAAAAACTTCAAACAAATCACATACAACTTAATGAAATATATGTCATTAGAGTGTTCATTCAAAAGTAATATAATCATCTTGATAAAAATCAATATCACTCAATGGTTCTAAACACTCTAAACAAACCATATGAGTGATGCAACCATTAAAAAAACATTACAACTCAATTTAACATTCATTCCATTAAAACCTTCAAGCTTAATAACATGTCACTAGATTCTTCATGTAAAAGGTATAAAATCATCATGAATAAGAATCACTATCTTTCAACCATGATACATAAACAAGAACATTATGTACACCATAGGGTTTGATGCAACCTTCAAACAAAGTCCTTACAACTGAACACAATACATGTTCATTAGATTGTTTTGTTGGCTTTTAGTTGTCTATTGTGATTGTTTGTCCTTGATGAAAAAACTGGCTTTGGCGACACATTTGTATGATTTGGGTGGCACATGATGTTTACAATTGGTTCACATGGTTCACAACATGCACTTAATTTCAGTTGTTTTTAGTTATTTTATATATGTTGGTATTGATGTTTGACATATGTTCATTATAGCAAGACATGTGTTTGTTTCAGGGCATGCATTTGCTTTAGGGTATATATTTTGTTTCAGGTATATGACATGGTTATTCAAGTATATCTAGGTTGATCACTTTCAGATTGTGGTATATTTAACTTGATCTTTTGCAAGTTGTCTTCACATGATATTTGAGTGGCACAATTTTATTGCGGTCAATCACTTTGTAAAGAGATCTGGTTTTGAGCAACATTATTATTGTTTGATATTGGATCACATTGCATTGGTATTTGATATGGGTATAAGGGGCCTTGGTTTATTATTGACTTCCATTGGCATGATCATTTGAAAAGGTGTTTACACCATTGGAATTTCTTGTAATTTTTTTTTGTTTAATTTATACTCCTAAAGAATATCGAGTATTCTAAGCATGTGAAAAAGGCATTGGTTGAATATCAACAGAATAGACTTTTTAAAAGTCTCGGCAATGATGATATTAAGGTTCAATGACTTTCAGGTATTGGGTATAATTGATAAAGATGTCAACTGCTATTATTTGTAATATGGTGACTTCACATAGACAACTATGATAGTATCCTTTTGGAATTAATAATTAGCATTTTTGTGGTGTCAGTTTTTCTTGGCAAGTCTTTATCAACAGACTTAAAGGTATTATAGTGATTGTTTAAATCATGTGAAGTATGATGTTGTTTGAAAGAAAAGACTAGGGAAAAATTATTTTGCATTTCATTGTGTAAAGTTTTGGAAGCCTAGCTGCCGCCATGAGAATATTGTGTTCATAATTGTAAATTTGTTCTTCATTGGCTGACACTAGAGGAGTAAAATGAGTTTGTTACAAGCATGTCTAGCAGATTATGAGTTAGAAAGAGCTTGATAGTTTTTAAGGGAGTGACAATGGCTCCTTTAGCTAGGCAATTGTGGTTGAATTTATCTATCTTTTTCTAGTATTTGTTTCATTTCTTCATTGCATAATCAAGTATTATTTCTATTGTTTGAAGAAAGTAAGAAAAGGTAGTTAAAGCTTCTTCAAGCTCGAATCATAACTGAAAAGTGTGTTTATTTCTGTTAAAATATTTCCATTTGAGATTAAGAAAATATTACCGAGTAATGAAGTGATTTCGTTATCATGGATTAAGAGTTTGTTTAAAAATGAGAAAAAGAAAAGAAGATCTACGGGTTGTATCTATTTTTTTTTAAAGGGTTTGTTTAAAAGAATTGTTTTAGGGTTGTTCTTTTTAAACCATAACTCGAGATGGTTCTTACAGTTACAAAAACTGTATGCAAAGATGCTTATGCATTTTATTTAAGAAGGATTTTTGTGGCATTTTCTGAGTTGATCTGCAAGAAAGGAAAAAGAAAATGATGTTCAGTCCAGAAGTTGTATTGCATTGAAAATATCTATATTGTTACTTAGATTACTGTATTTGGGAAGATGTTGTCATTCTCATACAACACTCTTCAATTTGCTCATTGAAAATCCTAAAGGTCTACTATTGAGATTCTATGACTGCATTTTCACTTCTAAGGTTTTAATAGTATACTTGAATTGTTTATTCATTGTACTTTGTGGAGTGGGTGCTCTTGAAATGTAGAGGAGTTGGTGCTCCTGAAAAATGTAGAGGAGTTGGTGCTTCTGAAAAAATGTAGAGGAGTTGGTGCTCCTGAAAAGTGGAGGAGTTGGTGCTCTTGTAACTTTGGAAGTTGGTACTTCTAATTTGTGTGGAGTTGGTTCTCTTGAACTTTGTAGAGTTGGTGCTCTAAGTGAATAAAGAGAGTTTTTCGAGTGGTTTTTATTCCCCAAGAGGGTTTTCCACTTAGGACATATAATGTGTTACGTGTTGTGTGATTGTTTTTCATGTCTATCTGACTTTCATAAGTTATCAGATGCATTAATGTCTATTATCAGTTCTTATTTCTATAATATTAATGTGATCTTGTGTAACACCGCTTTGGCTCTTTTGTTCATGTTTTCTTTGTTATGATTGTGTTTGACTATGCTTTGACTTTGGAACTTGGTTACTTTTGACCGCTATTTATTAAGTGATGTGAATGTTATATCTTAATGTGATGTTATCTTTAAGGCATGTTTTGGATGAACTTAAAAGATATTTGATTTAAAGATGTTTTATGCGGTTGATCATATCATTGATGTTAGATGCGTCAGTTAGTGATATTGTATTGGTGAAGGGGACGAGATTGTATCACTCGCTTGCGAGTGCCCTACGATTCTGAGATTTCCTCTTCACGGTGTGTTTGATCATATTATATATATATGCATGTTCGATGTACTCTTTGTTGCAGGTTGACAGGTACATGACATTGACTCCACCTGGTTCACAGGTTTGAGCGTGTCTATTGACCAACAGAAATTGATTGGGAGATAGTAGCTAGGTTTTCCGTGCCAAGTCATCACCCTAGTCATAGTGTGTCGTCGAGTTGTTGTCGGGTTGGTTGTTTTAATTTGGTCCATTTCACCTTGAGTATTTATTTAATTGCAAATTATAGAGGTTATTAAATGGCTTGCGTAGTTAAATTGATGTTTAAATGTATTTATTTGCAATGTTGAAACGTCATTTATTTTATTGATTGATTTGATTTAATTATTAAAATTAGATTAAGGGTGATTTATTAAATGTGATAGTTGTTTTGGCAATTATTGGATATTAAGATTTAATTAAAATATAAATATAAATCATATTTGAATAGTTGAAGATAAATTAAAATAAATAAATAAATATAATGAAAATATGTTTTATTTCACTTTTGGAAATTATTGAGAAAGTAAATTATTTGCAAAGAATGTATTCTTTTGTTTTAAAGAATTTTGAAAATGCATGAGATTTCAATTAGAAATTAGAAGTTTGTTTTAAATTTTAAAAAAATGGAAAATATCCCCAAAAGTTGCAATAAATTTAGTAGGTGGGGATATTTTGGGGATATTGACCAAATTTGGGGAAGAAAATAGGGAGGTTTTTGCATTCTTAGAATTTAGGTTGTGGATTTTGGAAGGGGAGATCAAGATTTGGAATCTGGAAAAGCTTTGAGTTAGAAATTGCACTTCAACTTTCTTCTCAAGTCTTTCATTTAGCTTCAATTTTCAGGTTCTTTTATGTTTTATTGTTTTGTTTGAAATTGTTCTTGCAACTTGAAATCTTGATTAGAAATCAATTTGAAAACCTTCTTAAAACTTTGAAAAATATTTAGAATTCTTGAGGAAATAATCTCCTTCAGCTATAAAATTTCTAATCTGATCAATATAACTAGAAAGGAAACAAAATAGATTTCCAGTTTGTTTTTTTTATTGAAATTGAGAATTTTATTTGCTGGGTATTTCATGTATGTGAGAAAAATTTCTTCAATCTGACTGTAAGCTAAGAAATTTATATATATATAACATATGTATATATATGTATATTTGATAATATATACACATACATATACATACTATATATATATATATATATATATTCTCGAATTTAAGGTCTGGTTAAAAAGAAGCTTTGTGTTTTTCTTTTCTGGTGAAATCACCCAGAAAATGCGTTATTTTTATATTAATAAAATAGAATTTTTTTTAGGGTTCTTTTTGGGTTGGGCACGCTGGTTCCCCACCATGGAGGCACATCATCACATCGATACTAACGCTTACCTTCATCGGCAATGTCCCCATGATTGGTTTAAAATAAAATAAAAATTTATTTATAAATAATAATAATTTTTTTTTTTGACATATTTAAATGAGGTTTAAATATTTAAATAGGAACTTTGAAATGATGATTTTCATTATTATAGTTGAAATGTAATCGAGGTAGGATTAAACGTTTTCTTTATTTAAGAAAATATTGATTTTAATTATTTGGTATGATTAAGCAAATGGCCTTATTTATAAGGATGATTTTAATTCTTATCTATGAATGAGCAAATAGAATTAAATATTAAATTTAAATTTCTCAATGGTGCCAAGTGATTTGTTTTATTTTGTGTACGAACAAATATTGCTAATTATTTAAATTGAATTCTTGTACTATGTCATTGCTTGACTTGGGTTTAGGAAACCCGAACGTTAGTTTGTGTAAATTGTCTGAAGTGGTTGCTAGCTATGTTTGACCTTCTCGATGTTGTGCAAATGGAGTAGATGTCTTGAAGTCTTCTAGATAGGGTTTCATTTAATTGTATGGGTTTTCGTCATGATAGTCAACCCTTGGATTGTCTTGGGATTTGTGCCTCCTTGGGATTGGGAGAGGGTTATGTGGTTGTGCCTCCTTGGGAAGGAGTGATTTTGTATCTTCGTTTCCTCCAGTGTTTGGAGAGGGTTTGACCTGTGTTTCCTCCAATGGTTGGAGAGGGTTTTGACCTTTTTAGCCTCCAGTATTTGGAGAGGGTTTGGTACTTTTGTTTCCTCCTGTGTTTGGAGTGAGTTTCCTTTGTTGGTTGCCTCCTTGGTTTGGAGAGGTCGTCTTATCTAGTTACCCATTAGATTGTGGTTTTGTACCGTGTGTGTTGTCGATAGGAGAGTGGCTCTATGTGGGGGTCTGGCACACAGAGGGGCGCCAGGGTAACTCACTTAGGGTTTAAGTAAGTGATAACTTAAAAAGAATTAATGAAAAACTCTCAGACTAATTAAGATAATTAATGCCTCTCTCATAGCTCATTCGCTTTTAAGGTTTGAGATGAGATGAGAAGCACAGTTGGTATGAGGGTCCGGCGGCTGGTAGAGTTGAGCCTGGATAGCCCAAGATGTGGGTTCGGTTGCCTTAGACAATTGAGCCAGGGTAACTCATAACAATTGTCGTGTGACACTCTCGCTATGTCAACCAAGTCAGTTGTTGTACTAAGTAAAAGATCATTGTTCTCTAGAAGCACTGTAACTTTGTGTTAAGTAATATTGTGGTTGTAGTTGTTTCAGTTCAGTTTATGCTTTAGCCTATGTCTAGTGGTAGATGGTCTTGTGTTGGATTCCTGGTTACTATCTCCTAGCATGGGGGGTGAGCCTTTGGGTATCACATGGGTTGGGTGGAACGTGCACCTTAATCTATTGGGTTGTCTTCTTGTTCGTGGTTAGACTCCAGTTGAGAGCTCATGGGTTCTAGTTTCCTTTCATGCTTTTCTTCTAGTTATTATTGTAATTTTATTACCCCTCATTTGTTATCGAGGTGGGTTTTTTTATATGTAATCATGATTATTGGATTTATCATTAGGGAATGAGCATTGTAATCTTATTGTAAATTAATATTATTGGAATCATGTGGTATTTATTATTCTTTCATGTAAATTATTATG
Organism: Sequoia sempervirens; assembly: GCA_007258455.2. Taxonomy (NCBI): domain Eukaryota; kingdom Viridiplantae; phylum Streptophyta; class Pinopsida; order Cupressales; family Cupressaceae; genus Sequoia; species Sequoia sempervirens. The sequence goes on from VDFB02339646.1 coordinate 10,914, forward strand.
TATGGAATGTATGTGAACTTAATTGTTAAGTAAATTAAATGTTATGGTTTAATTCATGTTTCTTGTTTGGGTTTAAGTAACTCAGTCTCGTAACCTTAGGGGATTGGTTGGCAATGGTTAGAACTTGCATGTTTATTGTTCTTTAAAAAAAAAATTAGTTTGTTTGTGTAGTAAATTGCAACTTCCCTAGGGTTGTGTGGGGTGCTACTGTGTTGTTACAAGTATTACAAGTTGTTACAAGTATTTTCACAATCATATATTGCAAACTAGTTTAAAAAGCTTTGTTAAGCTCATTTAACCAAACATGTTTGCATGTTGTGATAAAAGGCATTTAGTCTATTACATCACATGTTCTTCCATTGTTTCATAGTTCAAGAGTGTTATGTTTCAATATGTAATAATGTACTAAATCCCTTTTGTTTTTCAATGCTTATCATATGTCATTCAATTTACGCAGTTATTACAGTGTCTCCTAAAGTTGCATTGAAATCGTGGTCTTAAAGTGTTTCAATGATGTTGGTCTTCATTTACATAGTCTTATGAGTTGCACCTGTTTTGTTATCATGCTTTTGATTGTTAAACAATGTTAGTCACATCTTTTGCAAGTGCAAGATATCTCACACAAATCATATTGGCATAAGTTGTCTAATGGGAAAGTTAATGTTGTCATATCTATGTTTACCCTTTTTTCATGAATTCTCTCAAAGTGGTTACTCTGCTCTATTATTAATCAAAAGGTTATCTGAACTAAAAGTATTTGTCAAAGTTTAAAAGGTTAAAATTTTTAAGTCTATACATTTGACACTAATTCACCCCCCCTCTCAGTGTCTGTCCATACTCCAACAAGTGGTATCAGAGCCATACCCATACATAAGTCTAACCAACTTAGGGTTTCCTAGTCGTGGAGTATTTGTTATGGCTAAGTTGAAAAGAAACAAAGGTCAAAAGAAAGCCACTAGTGTCAAGCAAAAAGTTGATCAACCAACCCTTGTCAAGTCTAGTAAAGTTTTGTCTCAAGAAATACCCCTGCCAGTTGATACTAAAAGTGATCCTATAGTTGGAGAAGAAGGAGATCACTTAGTAAATGACTTTGAACAAGAATTTGGTGAAAAGGAATGTGAAGGTGATGAGTTTGAGGTTGATTTGGAAGGAAAACTGCTTGCTACCTTAGATGAACTTAAAAGGCTTAAACGAGAAAATCAGGAACTCAAGGTAAAACTTCAAAAGAGCATTGATACTAATAAGGTATTAAACCAAAACTATGGTAAATCTGAAAAAATTATTGAATGTCTAATCAAGTGTTAGAAAGGAAAAATGTTGAAGAGGAAAAGGGATTCAAGTTGAAAGAGAAAGAAGAAATGTGTAATAATCTAGAAAAAGAGTGCAGAAGAAACAAATAGTCTGATTTTAAAACTGAAAATAGAAAGTGAAGAGAGAAAAAGGATAGCAAAAGTAACTAGAACCAATTTAGAAGTCAGAGAAGTTGAGTGTTAAAAACTTGAAGGTGAGATTGTCAATTTAAAGAAAAGTTTGGAAGACATCAAATTACAAAAATTTGAGAAAGGAACTAAAGCTCTTGAAGATATGTTGAGTAAGAAAAATTATTCCAATGATCACTTTGGTTTAGGGCTTGAGAAAGGACAAAGTTCTAGTGTCAAAGATGAATCTAACAAGGAAATTTTGTTTGCAACAACTGATGGAAAAATTTTCAAGGTTAGGAAAACTCCTAAGAAGGAAATAAACATGAACTATCATGCTCTAGAGATAGAAAGCAAGGTTGATAACAGATTCACAGGTTTCTCATCTACCAAGAAGCATCAATCAATATGGTACAATTATTCTCAATTCCATGGTTATTGCTATTTATTCATGTTTATGGACATAGGGCTAGAGATTGTGAAAGTAATGCCAAAAATAATTATAAATGGAATATGGAAAATAATACTTATAGTTTGGAAAAACAGAATCATGGCACTATATGTTTTAGTTGTCACAAAGTTGGTCATGTAGCAATTAACTGTTGGTGGAATGATAAGAATGGTAATGAAAGTTCTTATAGAATGTCTAGAAGAAGTTATCATTCTTTTGGTTTAGATCATAATGTCATATGTTATAGGTGTAATTGTTTTGGACATAGAGCTCAGTCTTGTAGAAATCATTTGTTGAAGTCATCTAGACATAACAAAAGGAAAAATACCTTTACCAAGCAACAATAGGTAGATACTTTGAACAAGAAAAAGATAGATGTTAAGAAGGTTTGGAAAAGGAAATCTACTCATGTGCATGTTGCAAAAGAATCTTAAGAAATAGCATGAGATTGGTATGAAGAGGAGTTCATATGTTGGTAGGAACATTCAATGTGTTGGAAGAGTAGTGTTATCATGTAGTGCAAGAGATGAATATGAGGCAATGGTTTCTCAAATCATTTGGTGATCTGTTGATTTTAGGCTTTTTTATAAGAATTATTGGCTATATTTTTTTTTTGTTTTAGTTGTTACTTCTTGCACAGTGGATATGTTCAATTTCTCAGTGGATATGTTGTTTTTTGTGCATTGCTAATTTTTTCTTGACAAGTTGGAAAAATAATGGAGTTGCTTTGTGAATCAATTATATTTCCAAAGCTTACTTTTAGCAACTAATGATGTGAAAGTTAGGAGTTTAGGGCAGTCAACATCTGCATATCCTACAAAGGCAATAAGTATTATTTTGGCTACTTGCATCTTGGTGCAGTAACAACTATGCTGACGTCAAATTTCATAGTCTTATGGTGTCTATAGCAAAGTATTGGTTTGTTACTTGAAGGTTATCAAAAGGATAGGAGTTGATCCTTGTTCATTCATATCATAATGGTATTGATGCAAAGGTTCTTGGATAAGATCACAATTTTCATTAGCAATCTCAAACCATCAAATGGAAATGGTGGTATTTTTTAGTAACAAAGAGGTTTTGATTGATTACTTTTATATATCGTGATTTGGTTAATACCTGATAATCTATGTACCTTGTTAGCACTAGTTATTAGTGACTAATATATACCTATCACTAATAAGTAATTAATGTCTTATCAATTTTCATTGGTAAACTATTAATGACTTGTTACATTCATAGCACATAAGTTGTTAATGACCTATTGCATATAAGGTTCTAAGTGCTGAATAAGGAACACTTTAGGTAAAATCATTTCCATTAAAATCAGTTTGGCAGTGATAAGGGCATTGGATTTGACCTTGGTTTCATTTTTGATAATATAGTGATATTTGATTGACCATTTATATGATAGTGTGACATGACTACTTGTTAGAGCTTTTGGTTTTGACATTGGTAATCATTGATAGTGGCTAAAGCTTTGTGGTCTAAATGCCTTAACCTTTTGATATTGCTGACAAAGAAGTTGTTCTCATGGTTGAGATAGTACACAAGAATAGAGATATGATTTAATGGTTTTTATGTAAATGTTCATGTCATAATTAAATCTCAGGGTGTCAAGGATAGTGATTTTGAGGATGAATGCATGATAATTGAAGGTTTTTGTATTAAAGGAACATAGATCTTATGATTATTCCTTTCCTGAGATGCATATCAATCAAAGGAGTCAATTTATGTTAAAAAGTGGTATAGTGATGAATTCATGAGCAAAGGATCTGGATGTGAGATTGGTGTTCTTCGAAAAAGGTGTGATAGAGTTCTATTGGTTCTTGGTGCAAAATAACATTTTTTTTAGTGTTGAAATTGTTATTGATAGGGGCAGAAGCATAAGTGATGATTCTATGTGATCTTGTTTATGCTTATGATATCTATACCAAGTAAGTAAAAAATGGGGAGCAAGGCTAATTGGTAAGAGTATCATGATATTTGCATTTCTCAGAGTGTGCTTTAAGCTTATGTAGGTTCTTGTGACATTCGTGATAGATGTTGAATAGTATCATGTTTTATGATAGTACCGTGCTTGAAAGAGATTTGCAATGCGATTCTTGAGAATCTTGTTTGATTTGTTATCTCAAATAGGGGGAGAAGCTCATAATACTTTTGATGCTACCTTACAAGTAACAAAAATTCTTGAGAAGTGCATAATTGATGCCTTGGTACACGGTTATTCATGATGGCAACATTGTTTATACAGTTGGTATTTGGTGTAGACAGGTTATTTGATTGGTCATGTGATTAAAACAAGAAGATATATGACACAAAGTTATTTGGTTCTTGGTTTCTTTTTCTAGCTGGTTACTATGATGGTTGGTTTCAGTTGTTTATTTCATGGAATTTCACATTCTCCTTTGTTATTCTTTGTCATTGAGGCAAAAAGGGGGAGAGATGTGTTTTTCCAACAAGAAAAAAGGGGGAGTTTATTGGCTTTTAGTTGTTTATTGTGATTGTTTTTCCTTGATGACAAAACTAGCTTTGGTGACACATTTATATGATCTGGGTGGCACATGATGTTTACAGTTGGTTCACATGGTTTATGGCATGCACTTAATTTTAGTTGTTTTCAATTTTTTATATGTTGGTACTGATGTTTGATATATGTTCATTATAGTTGTACATGTGTTTGTTTCAGGGAATGCATTTGCTTCAGATTATATATTTTGTTTTAGGTATATGGCATGGTTATTTAGGTATATCTAGGTTGATCACTTTCAGATTGTGGTATATTTAACTTTATCTTTTTCAAGTTGTCCTCACATGATATTTGAGTGGCACTATTTTATTGTGATCAATCACTTTGTAAAGAGATCTAGTCTTGAGCAACATTATTATTGTTTGATATTGGATCACATTGCATTGGTATTTGATATGGCTATAAGGGGCCTTGGTTTATTATTGACTTCCATTGGCATGATCATTTGAAAAGGTGTTTACACCATTGACATTTCTTGTAAAAAAAATTGTTTAATTTATACTCCTAAAGAATATCGAGTATTCTAAGCATGTGAAAAAGGCATTGGTTGAATATCAATGGAATAGAATTTTTAAAAGTCTCGGCAATGATGATATTAAGGTTCAATGAATTTCAAGTATTGGGTATAATTGATAAAGATTTCAACTACTATTATTTGTAATGTGGTGACTTGGCATAGACAACTATGATAGTATCCTTTTGGAATTAATAATTAGCATTTTTGTGGTGTCAATTTTTCTTGGCAAGTCTTTGTCAGCAAACTTAAAGGTATTATAGTGATTGTTTAAATCATGCGAAGTATGATGTTGTTTGAAAGAAAATACTAGGGGAAAATTATTTTGCATTTCATTGTGTAAAGTTCTAGAAGCCTAGCCGCCACCATGAGAATATTATGTTCATAGTTGTAAATTTTTTCTTCATTGGTTGACACTAGAGGAGTAAAATGAGTTTTTTACAAGCATGGATAGCAGATTATGAGTTAGAAAGATATTGATAGTTATTAAGGGAGTGATAATGGCTCCTTCAGCTGGGCAGTTGTGGTTGACTTTATCTATCTTTGTCTAGTATTTGTTTGATTTCTTCATTGCATAATCAGGTATTATTTCTATTGTTTGAAGAAAGTAAGAAAAGGTAGCTAAAGCTTCTTCAAGCTCGAATCATAACTAAAAGGTGTGTTTATTTCTGTTAAAAGATCTACATTTCAAATTAGGAAAATATTACCAGTTAATGAAGTGATTTCATTATCATGGATTAAGAGTTTGTTTAAAAATGAGAAAAGGAAAAGAAGATCTACGGGTTGTATCTAATTTTTTTTAAAGGGTTTGTTTAAAATAATTGTTTTATGGTTGTTCTTTTTAAACCCTAACTCGAGATGGTTCTTACAGTTACAAAAACTATATGCAAAGATGCTTATGCATTTTATTTAAGAAGGATTTGTGTGGCATTTTATGAGTTGATCTACAAGAAAGGAAAAAGAAAATGATGTTCAGTCTAGAAGTTTTATTGCATTGAAAATATCTATATTGTTACTTAGATTATTGTACTTGGGAAGATGTTTTCATTCTTATACAACACTCTTCAATGTGCTCATTGAAAATCCTTATGGTTTATTGTTGAGATTCTAGGACTAAATTTGCACTTCTAGGGTTTTAATAGTATAATGTAATTGTTTATTCATTGTACTTTGTGGAGTGGGTGCTCTTGAAATGTAGAGGATTTGGTGCTCCTGAAAAATGTAGAGGAGTTGGTGCTCTTAAAAAAATGTAGAGGAGTTGGTGCTCCTAAAAAAGTGGAGGAGTTGGTGCTCTTGTAACTTTGGAAGTTGGTGCTTCTAATTTGTGTGGAGTTGGTGCTCCTAAACTTTGTAGAGATGGTACTCTAAGTGAATAAAGATAAAAAATTTTTAGTGGTTTTTATTCGCCGAGAGGGTTTTGCACTCAATAAATATGATGTGTTTTGTGATTAGCCTTTGTGTGATTGTTTTTCATGTCTATCTGACTTTCATAAGTTTTTTTTTAAACAAAAGGCCAAGGACTAACATTATATATTAATATGAATATAAACATTACAACCTTAATCAAAATTATAGTACTGATTAAACCAAACCAAAACCAACTATGATCCATTAGTTTGAAGCTTATCAACATTATACATTCGTAAGATGCCGCCCACATATATATGACCATCATATAGTTTAAGATGCGAGTAATAAAGCTAGCTTTTTGTAAGTGAAAAAAAAAAGACCATGTTTTTAATAGCAAAATTTTGTTCCAGAAGAAAACATATAATCATTCCTCCATATCATCTATGCTAGCTCTGAAGCCTTGCATTGCATACTCTGCAACTAGTGTTGTGCAATTTATGCCTTGCTCTACATTTTGTTTTGGTAACTGAACATTCACCATACTATTTTCATCCTTTCCTTCTTTCAACTTTTCATTTTCTACATGTACCTCTTCATTTGCCCTAGCTTGTTGCTGGAAGTTTAAAATACGAAGAGGATGACCATGCCTGTTGTGGTGATTAAGCAAGTATGACAAAGCATAAAATTTTTCCATAAAATTATCCACCATTGGATTTCCCAATTTACAAGAAAACAGACTTAAAACTCTCTTCATTGCCTAAGGATCATCATTTTTGAGCCCATTTCTCATTGCCTCGAAAGCAGATTTGTAACATTGCTTTTATTTGAGGTATTTCTTAAGAAAAAGGCCACCTACAAGACCTTTTCCTTTGTCTAAATTATAAGATTGCACATCTTGTAGAAGCTCATCTTCACTCAACACATTTGGAAGCACGACTATATCTACTATAACCTCCAACAGATCAATAGACTGCAAGAGGTCAAGTGCATTTGACAAAAAAATGGAGAGCATTTGGGATGGGAAGAGAATTCTAGGTGCACTTGGGGTAAGTACATGCTCACCAATGACAACCCTAATGCTCTTGACCAAGTCCGGGTAGGACAATCTAAAAACAAATGATAATTCAAATTCTTTAATATCCTCTGAGAATGGTCATTCCCTTGTTCTAATTTTGATAGGAACCCTAGAATTTTTAATTGAATACTCCATTGCTCTTCTTTCAAAACCCAATACCAAAGTTTAAAATCAATTCCCAGACCCAGAAACTTACTGCTAGGGAAAAAATTCTGTTAGAACCAAATGCATGTAATGAAACTCCCAGACAAAAATCCCACCCATGAGAAAACATATAGCAGCTTAGAATTATCTAGAAGGAATTCAAAACACCCCAAAATAAAGCATTCAGAAAAAAACTTGAACCAAGAAACCTGAAACTAAAGCTTCACAAATGACTAGTAAAGATCAGGATGCTTTACCACCATAGCACTAGAAGATTGCACCCATATGATTGCTAACAAATCAACATGGAACCAAACCCTCCACAGTTTGGTGAAGAAGAAATAAGTAACTCATGGACAAAAAGTATATCAACAAACACATTTAAATTGAATTTGAAGCATGGAAAAATGTGCACCATCAAAAGCTTGACATATAGCTCACACGTATTGAAGACCACCATCCTTACCATGATTAAAATTAGTTGTAATTTACCATTTAATTCCATCATTCTCCATACAATATCAGAATATGGCCATTATGTGATGTGGTGCAATCGCAACATGAAGGTACCACGTGCCATGTGAAGTTTTAAGGCATAAAAATAAATGATAATTCCTGTAGCTTACAAATCCTTGAACCACGAGCAAACCAACTTAGAATACGCAAGAAAAAAATCTCCTCCACCTCAGAAACAAGTAACACATGTGTCAATGCCACCTCATTGCCACCTCAGAAAACAAGTAACACAAGTCTTCTCCAAAATCCATTTGGACCATTCAATAGCTCACCAAATCCATTGCGCAAAGAACCACCTGCTGACATCCGTAAAAAAATTAGAATTAGGTGAAATCGTGCCTCCAAAATCACCAAGTCTAATCATCGGAAATGATTAACAAAAAATTTGAAAAGCAAAAAGTTGCAATCATTGAAAATTTTAAATTTCAAAATCAAAACTCCTGCAGCCATGCAAAAAAAATGTTAGTAAAAATGAGGCCACTTAAGAAAGCTTAGCTTTCTCTAGATTGATTAAATCTTGAAGAATTGTATTGTTCTAGTTAGAGTTCAATCCATAAGAAATTTCATTCTCCTGTTGTTCACAACCAAGACTTGCAAGATGGTCTTCCACATAATTTCCTTCCCTATATATGTGATTCAGATCAAAAGTTTCTAGAGAATTGAGTAAAACCCAAACCTGTTCCAAAACATATTGTATCTTCCAATTTGATGAACTTCTGCTCCTATAGGCATTTATAATGATTAGTGAATCACCTTCAATTGAAAATTTTGAATTTTTGAGATGTTTAATAAAATGCAATCCAATAAGCAAAGCTTGGACTTCAGCTTGATTATTGCTGCCAACAACATGATGAATAGATTTTGCACCAATGAGCTCCCTGAAATTATTTCTAATCACAATCCCTGCACCTGACTGACCAGGATTCCCCCGAGATGAACCATCAAAATTTAATTTTACGAAACCAATAGCAGGGGGGGTCCAAACAACCTTTTTCCTGTCCTGTTTAACAATACCTTTTTGTTGCCTATTCCCTTTGAATGGAAGATCAACAAAAGGCCAAGCCTTTAGTTGCTTAGAGTCCCAATTAGTAAACTCTGAACCAACTTGTTTTGAGTTATGTACAAAAGTATTTACAACTTCACAAATTTATTTTTCCAAGATCGACAACACTTGATCTAGATTTGAAGTTTCTTTTTGGAATATCCTTTTATTGTACTCCCACCAAATACACCAAATCACAAAAGAGGGAATGACTCTCCATAAACATGCAAATAAAGAACTTTTGTATAAAATAGGCCAACTTGAGAAAGTATCCCAAATAGTAAATGGGGAAGGGGAAAACTAGCCTAATTTATTAGTTCTTATTTCTGTAATATTAATGTGATTGACCATTACAAGTATTTTCACAGTCATATGTTGCAAACTGGTTTAAAAACTTTGTTAAGCTTTGTTTAACCAAATATGTTTTGCATGTTGTGATAAAAGGCATTTAGTCTATTACATCACATGTTCTTCCATTGTTTCATAGTTCAAGAGTGATATGTTTCAATCTGTCATAATGTACTAAAGCCCTTTGTTGTTTTCAATGCTTATCATATGTCATTCAATTGCACAATTATTACAGTGTCACATATAGTTAAATTGAAATCTAGTGGTCTTAAAGTGTTTCAATGATGTTGGTCTTCATTTACATAGTCTTATGAGTTGCACCTGTTTTGTCATCATGCTTTGATTGTTAAAAAAATGTCAGTCACATCTTTTGCAAGTGCAAGATATCTCACACAAATCATATTGGCATAAGTTGTCTAATGGACTAAGTTAATGTTGTCATATCTATGTTTACCCTTTTTTAAATGAATGCTCTCAAAGTTGTTACTTTTCTCTATTATTAATTGAAAGGTTATTTGAACTAAAAGTATTTGTCAAAGTTTAAAAGGTTTAAATTTTTAAGTTTGTCCATCAAACACTAATTCACCCCCCCTCTCAGTGTCTATCCATACTCCAACATGTTCATGTGAAATCTATACAATGATCATGATCAACAATTAAGACATCACTCAACCATGATTCATGAACAAAAACTATATATGCACACCATATGAGTGTGATACAACTATTAAACAAACTAAATACAACTCCATGACATGCATGCTATTTGACCTGCCACATGCAATTTGTATTATTGTAATGCACATAAATGAATGTTTCTAACCATAATGCAAGAATAAGAAAACTAGGCATACCATATGGGCTTTATGCACACTAGTCATAATGCACACTTCACACAAAAGCAATAACACTGATGATATTGTCATATATGTCAATCAACCTTGAACCACACCAAACTTGCTATATGAGTTTGATGCAATCTTCAAATACGAATATATAAGTGTAATACAAATGTAATGCAACCTTTGAACGAAACCCAACATACAAAAAAGTGATATATATCATCAATTCCTTCATTCAAATGTCATACAGTCACATAGAAGCATCAATGTCACTCAACTATAATGCATGAACAAGCAACTTTCAATAACCTTCCATACATAATAATTTGTAACCATCAACTCAAATCCATACAAGTTAGTGGCATATATGTTATTAGAACTTTCACCCAAAAATTCATAATCAACATGCAAAAATAAACACACTAAGCACACCATAATGAACACTAGTTATGATGTATGCTTAACACAAAATCCAAAATTGATAAGATGTCATATATGCCATTCAACCTAACCCAATTGTTGTCATATATGCCAATCAACCTAACACAATGTTGTACTCCATTTCAATACGTTTCAAGGAAGGTGCCTATGTAGTATGTGGAATGAGAAAATGGCAATGGAGAAGTGGAAAAACTCAAGAGGTTTTGTATTTGGTAATAATTTGTGCAAGAAAAGAAAGAGATGATGCTATAGGTAGATTTGAACAAATGAAGTCAAAGATTCTTGAACTTAAGAATTTAATGGAGCAAATATAATTAGAAATAGATGATAAGGAAGAAGCAATATCAAATGTAAGTGTAAACAAAGAGAATTAGTGTTGTGGAAACATGAAAGTATTCAAGGCATTGAAAAATCTATCAAACAAAGGGATGTTGTTGTCCTAAGAATTGAAACTGAAGCAAAACAATTGAAGACTAAAATTAACCACTTAGAAAAGGAATTAAAAGATAATAAGAAGAGTTTATCATCAATGAAAAGGAGATTATTTTTCTATAAAACCACTTGAAAAAGAAGCATACCAAAATGAATGAGATATATAATGTATTCAATGAAGAGATTCTTCTTGCTCTCGAGAAGTTGAGGAAGGTGCGTGTGTAGATTCTTCTCTATTTGTCATGCGACCAAACCAATAGTTCCAACATGTCTAGATGGGTTAGGCTAGGCATGCTCTTTTTTTGTACCCAAACATGCAGAAACAGATTGAGCTACACTAGATTGTCGATATCCCTTAAGAGTCCAAAGTGAAAAAAGGTGGAAATATTTGATGAGCTATTAGTTAGAAAATGTGTCACTTAGAAACAATCCATTTGAGGCTACAAGATCATGTAGGGCCCCTCTACAATAACCTCTCTCAGTTTTTGATATCTCTAAGGTGTTTGCCCATGGTGTTGAGTTTTCAATTGATTGAAAAAGGGTCAGATGCATGTAGTGTAAAGTTGTAAAGGGGTGTAACTTTCATTTAGCTCCTCATGCAACTAAACCAACAGTTCCAACATGTCTAGATTGGTGGGTTTATGGTAGGCATGGTCTTATTTCACACCCAAACACAACAAAATAGTCCAAGCTGCATTGTACCAATGATATCCCTTAAGAGTCTAAAATGCAAAAAGGAAACAATATTTGATGAGCTATTACTCAAAAACTAGGTCACTTAGAAGCAATCCATCTGATGCTACAGAATCATGTAGCGACCCTCTACAATAACCTCTCTCAGTTTTTAATATCTCTGAGGTGTTTGTTTGTGGTGTTAAGTTTTCAATTGATGGAAAAAGGGTTAGATGCATGTTGTGTAAATTTGAAAAGGGGTGTAACTTTTGTTCCACTCCTCATGTGGCCAAATCGATAGTTCCAACTTCTTTGGATTTGTGGGTTTATGGTAGGCATGGTCCTATTTTACACCTAAAGTGCAAAAATACAACAATCTTTAATGAGATATTAGTAAAAAAGCATGTCACTTAGAAACAATCCATTTGAGGCTACATCATTATGTAGGGCCCCTATACAATAACCTCTCTCAGTCTTTTATATCTCTGAGGTGTTTTCCTGTGGTATTGAGTTTTCAATTGATGTAAAAAGGGTCAAATGCATGTAGTGTAAAGTTGCAAAGGGGTGTAACTTTCATTCTACTCTTCATACGACCGAACTGACAGTTCCAACATATTTGGATTGGTGATTTTATGCTAGGCATGGTCCTATTTCACACCCAAACACACTAACACAGTCCAAGATACATTGTACTAGTGATATCCCTTAAGAGTCCAAAGTGAAAAAAGGTAGCAATCTTTGATGAGCTATTACTTGGAAACCATGTCACTTAGAAATAATCCATCTAAGGCTACATAATCATGTAGGGCCCCTCTACAATAATCTCTCTCAATTTTTGATATCTTTGAGGCATTTTCCCATGGTGTCAAGTTTTTAATTGATGGAAAAAGGGTCAGATGCATGCAGTGTAAAGTTGCAAAGGGCTGTAATTTTTTTTTTGCTCTTCATACAACTAAACTGACAATTCCGACATATTCAAATGGCTAGGTTTATTCTAGGAATCGGTGAATAAGTGAATCATGTGTTGAACACTCAGAATACTGAGAGGGGGGGTGAATCAATATTCCATTAAAAAATTTACATAGTATCCATCCAAGTAAAAACAAAATTCTAACTGTAATAACAAGTGAAAGCATGAAATCAACACAAGATTACAACACACATAAACACCAAGAATTTTATGTGGAAAATCCATAATGGGAAAAATCATAGGGAGGATTAACTCACAATATAATATATCCGAATATAGAATATTGCAATGGCTCATTGCCAGGACACACTATCCTTGAAGGCTCACAACTTGAAGTAATTTACAAAATAGAGTATGGAAACACTACCAAGATGAGAACTGAGATAGAATGCACCTTCCTTGTGAAAGAGTTCAGTTCCAATAAAGCATAAAATACAAAACACTTCTCTATATAGTGTACTCAACAATTTTGTCTATTCTCATATACAATTTCACCACTATATAACAACCCATACATGATCTTTCTAATTTTCACCACTTCATCATCTCTCGCTCACCACACATATCATGTCTTAGTAACACTCTTCTTCAAAAAGTTTCTTGCATACATATACCGTATACACTCGCATACACTAATCAGGCCAACCTAATTAGAGTATCCATATTTCAAATAAAAATTAACTTTGTTGGCTTTATCCTTGAAACATATTCCTCCTCACTCTCAACACAAGTGTGTAATATATGATATTAGTTGGCAAGAACCTAAGATAGATCCCTTTAACATTTGTAACACATATTTAATCTTCTTAATACAAATCCATAATTAGGTCGACCAAAGTTAGACCTAAAACATCAAAACTTCAAACATATATGTAATTCGTTAGACATGTAACCCCAACACTTGTTAACACATCAAATTCTCCTTTAGAAAATATTGAATAACTTATCTTCAACTCTGTAAGTAAAAATAATTAATCATGAGATAATGCAGAATCTCCCACATCAATGTGTTGTACATAAACTTACTATAATCCTCAAAATAGAACATTGTTATTCATGTCTTTTGTATCCATTCGCATATCATCATAAAACTTTAAGGTAAGATGAATCTCATATATATGAATCTATGTACAAAATCCTATAGAGATATCTTTCTTTGTGTTTGAATCTAGACAAAAAAACTGACACATTGAACCAATATATAAACAGAGCACTATGTACCAACATACTGCTAACTGTATCTTTCCAACTGTATAACCAAGCCAACCAAAAACTTTTCAAAAGATGTAAATGATGAAAAGATAGAGCATATTAACAAATTCTAAATAATCTTATAGGATAAGATAATTCAAACAAAAATACTGGATCACCAACTTTCAGTACTAGAGCAACATAGCTCAAATCATTATTAACAAAGCAACTATTGATCTATACATGTAATGAGAGTAAGGTATTCTTGATATTAATGTTGACATTAATAACAAGCTTATAATTTCCAATGTTGATGTTAATATTTACATCAATTCCAATCTTCCAATTTCCAACAATCTCCCCCTTTGTCATTGATGGCAAAACATGATGTGAAAACCATCAAGAACAAAATTTCTTCTTTTTCATCTCTCTCCCCCTTTCTAGATAGACATTTTCACATGATGCTTTCTCTGCCCCTTTGACATCATTGGAAGAGGATAAAATATATTTTATTGTTCTTCCCTTTGACAATGACCAAAATATTTTAACAATTTTCTTTTTGCATACCTGAATAATCCCCTTAGGAGTACATCCAAAATAGTATCTATGAGTAATTAACTATAGGTTGTTGTCCCTTAAAGTTTGTGGAGAGTACTTTTCCATGAAGATCCCATAGATTCTTTGCTTTTTCCAAGGCTCTACATAGATACTCAAGTTCAAATAGGGTATTTTACCCTTCAACCAGAGTTTCGGGAGTGACATTTAAGTTCAGGATTCTATCAGTAAGAGAAAGAGCATAAGAGAGAGGTGTGTGCTTAATTTTTATTAGGTCTCTAAGCTTTCCATATTGTTCAATAATTCCTCCTTTTTCCTTGTGAAATGCGAGATATTCTTCATGTAGCTTTGTCAAACCAAACCAAGTTTGATCATCTCAATCTAGAGTTGGATTAAAAGTGCTAGATGCATATTTTATTTGTTTCTCAATAGTGTCCTCAACATCCTTGAATCTTTGAATCCTTGAATGAGAATATATTTTTGGCCTCTTTTTCACAATCTTGAACTTCTTTTTGTTACTCAAGTGCATTTATATATGTAGACCTACATCTTTCTCCAATTTCCAGCAATCCTTTTTCTTTGACCCAAGTAACCATTTCACTTACTGCTTGAATTCTCAGTTCTTTAAATGAACCAGTCAATGTATTTTTGCTTTCTCTAATGGACTATTTAGGGACTAACTAAAGATGTACTTTTCTCCTGGCTAGTTGGTTAAGTTTTCTTGGAGTGGGCTCTGTTTGAGCTATTAATGCATGAATCTTAGTAGATTTTATCTTTTCTCCAGAGGTTGTAACTATTTTTTCTAGAGAAAATTCTATATAAGTTCTGAAACTCGGTCTACTAGGATCTCTAGGACTATTAATTAACACATCAATACAACCAATAACACAATCCTTATCATTCTCATAGCCTAGCTCAGGAATCCATATGTTTCTAGGTTTAACCACCTTGATAATACAATAATCTAAAGATACCAAAAAGGTTATATCATTCTTATATCTTGTTACCAGATCTCTCAGAATTATCCATCTTCTATTCATTCTTTTTTGAAATTTTCCAAAGAATACAAGGGAATCACCTTGTGCACCCAAATCTCCAAAATTTCTCATTAATTCTCTAATTTGATGTGCAACCGGTTTGGTATTCACACAAACAACTTCTACACTAGGAAATCGCCTCATAAAGTAGAAGATTAAGCATAATATCAACGTTCCATACCTAAATGTGCACTTCTTCTTGATATCATTCAAATTCTCTAATAGATGCTACCAAAGCAACTCACAAAAATCATATTCAGTCCTCTTTTCAACTGTCTCAAAAGCTATGTCAAATGTGATGGAAAAAGCATCATTGTCACTAAAAATCAAATGTGCAGTAACCATACTTTCATATTGAACAGTTGGATTATTGATTTTAGTACATGTATTCTTCATCAATCCTTTTCCTTTGTTCAGTTTGCATGCACGAGTAGGTATAAAAGATAATAAACCAATAATCACTCTCATTGCTTCTTTGTATATCATATACAAATCTTCAAGCCACAAAAACTGATCATGAAATCTACTAAGTGCCAATCTAATGCATCTCTCTTCATTGCTAAAATCAGGAAATTTTTTCCACACATCTAATTTCATCTCTATAAGTATGTTGTGTTATGGTTTTAGGGTACAATCTTCTCCAATTAACTCTTCAAGACATAAAATATGTGATTTTCTATATGAAGGCTCTTCAAATTTTCTATAAATGTATATCACAATGCCTTCACTCAGAATGACACCAAGGGGAACTTTTGAAAATGCACCCAAAGGGTCTAATTCTAGGGTTTTAGAAGGGTTCCCCTTAAAATGTGGTTTCATTCTTTTTGAATTATTCATGACTCAAGTTGTATGTAATACATTCAAATGAGTAATTCACAAATAATAATGTATAATAGCAATTACATACCTTTTTTTCTGCACACTAGAGCCAGACATTGGAATTTTGTAATATGGATGCACTCTAGACTCTTCAAGCTTGCTCCACACTCTACTTCTCTTCCACAAATTCCTTTCATCAAATGATTTATTCTTAATACACTTTGAATTTATTTCTCCACTCCCATTTGTTTTAGCAATAAATGCTTCAAATTGCAAGTAGATATCCTTCAAATTTATGTGTACTTCCATCGTTTCAAGCTTTGTAATATTCCTTCTTCACACATGTGCACCTAAAATTCCTTTCATATGAGATCTTGAATTCGTCATCTTCAATAAAGTCATTTGTGTCATGCCATGACACCATATACTGGTAGGGGTACATTAATTTTTTTGATATTGCTCCCCCTAAGCTACTGCCTAGGTTTAATTTTTGATGGGATTACCTGAACCGGTGGTGACGCAGATGAAATTGAAATTTTTGATTCTTCTTGCTCCCTAGATTCTCCTTCCTTCTTCTATATCCTTTCCATTTCCTTCTTAACTTCTTCTAGATCAACCTTAGTAATTGGTTCATATCTTTTTACCGAATAATTATTTTTCACATTTTTGCTTCTACAGTCTCTAGAAAAGTGTCCCAATTTGCTGCAAATATGACAAACAACATTCTTCCACCTAAATTTTCCATTATTCAATATAAGTTTGCACTGGTTAGCCTTGTGTCCAGATAAATTGCAGTGATAACAATAACCTTTGAAGGGAGAGATCATTTTGTTCAACATTTGACTTGTGCATTCTATAGCTTATGTCTAATTTTTTTGCACTTAAAACATTGACTAGTGAATGATAATGCATTTTGATTCATTCTATCATTCTATTTTATTGTACTTCCACAATATTTTTCCCTATGTCTAAATCTATTGAAGGAATAACAAATACCATTGAAAGATAAGTACCTTTGAGCATTAGGTTGTTTGATAGGAGTCCTTTCGGTATTGCTTCTTTGATTCTTGATCTATCTACCATTGCCTTGAGTCTTCCTTTGATTGTCAACCTTGTTAGGGAATTGATTTTCTTTTGAACTTTTTCCTTCTTCAAGTCCCAAACCACTATTATCCTTAGAGGGATTTTTTCCTGCAATCAGTTCATCCAATCTTGTAGAAATTATTTTAGATATGTCCTCACAAGCTCTTTCTTTCTTTAGATATGATCTTAAGTTACCACTTCATGTTCAAGCTTGATGCATTCATCAATCTTGCTATGAATTTCAACTTTCTAATAGTCCTCAATTCTCCTCTTTTCTTCCATTTGCTCTCTTAGTCTAGTGATGTTCTCATTTGCTTTTTTCAATTGATCACTGACTTCTCTATGTATTTCTTTGAATTTATTGATTTTTTCTCTCAATTTCTTGATGCACTCATTTGCTTCCTTGAGGATTTACTTCAAGTCTTTGTTTTCTCCTTCAGTTCTATCAAGATCTTCAAGGGTAATTTCAAGTTCATCGTTATTATCTAGGATTCAATCTTCTTCAATATGTTCGACAAGAATCTCTTCCAGAGGAATAGGAAATCTCTCATTTACCATGTGTTCAATTCCAAGATCATCCTCAAGTTGTTAGACTTCTTGAGAGGAACCTGGAGCTCTGATACCAATTGTTGAACAATCAAAATACTAAGGGGGGGTGAATCAGTATTCCATTAAACCATTTACATAGTATCCATCCAAGTAAAAACATAATTCTAACTGTAATAGCAAGTGAAAGCATGGAATCAACACAAGATTACAACACACATGAACACCAGGATTTTTACATGGAAAATTGAGAATGGGAAAAATCATAATGAGGATTAACTCACAATATAATATATTCAAATATAGAATATTACAATGGCTCATTTCTAGGATACACTATCCTTGAAGGCTCATAGCCTGAAGTAATTTACAAAATACAGTATGACAAAATTTCCAGGATGAGAACTAAGATAGAATGCACCTTCCTTGTGCAAGAGTTCAATTCCAATGAAGCACAAAATACAAAACACTTCTCTATATAGTGTACTCAACAATTTTGTCTGTTCTCATATACAATTTCACCACTATACAACAACCCATACATAATCTTTCTGATTTTCACCACTTCATCATCTCTCAATTACCACACACATCATGTATTAGTCACACTCTTCTTCAAAATGTGTCTTGCATATATATACCATATACACTCACATACACTAATTAGGTCAGCCTAATTAGAGTAGCCATATTTCAAATCAAAATTAACTTTTTCAGCTTTATCCTCGAAACATATTCATCCTCACACTCAAAAAAAGCATGTTATATATGATATCAGTCAGCACGAACCTCAGATAGATCCTTTTAGAATTCACAACACATATTTAATCTTCTTAATACAAATCCATAATTAGGTTAGCCAGACTTAGACCTAAAACATCAAAACATCAAATGTATATGCAATTTGTCAGACATGTAACCCAAAAACTTGTTAACACATCGAATTCTCCTTTAGACAACATTAAATAATTTATCTTCCATTCTGCAAGGCAAAACAATTAATCATGAGATAATGCACAATATCCCACATCAATGCACTATACATAAACTTACTATAATCCTTAGAACAGAACATTGTTATTCATGTCTTTTGTCCGCATTCGCATATCATCATAAAAATTCAAGGTAAGTTGAATCTCATAGACACAAATTTATGTACAAAACCTATAGAGATATCTTTCTTTTTGGTCAAATTTGGACCAAAAAACTGAAACATTGAACCAATATATAAATAGAGCACTATGTACCAACATACTACTAACTGTATCTTTCCAACTGTATAACCTAGCCAACCAAAAACTTGTTAGGTGTAAATGATGACAAGATAGAGCATATTAACAACTTTTGAATGAGTCTTATAGGATAAGATAATTTAGACCAAAATACCATATCAACAACTTTCAGTACCGAAGCAACATAGCTTGAATCATTATTACTGGAGAAACTATTGATCTATACACGTAATGAGAGTAAGGTATGTTGATATTAATATTGACATCAATAATAATCTTCCAATTTCCAATGTTGATGTTAATGTTGACATCAATGACAATATTCCAATTTCCAATAGCATGTACTCAAATACACATAAGTCACAATGTATATATTGGAATACTCATAAGTGACAAAGTATATAGATAAGTTGTAAAGTATACACTTGAATACACTTAAGTCATAAGTCAAAAGTCATGAAAAACAACCATGCCTACAACATTCAAGATACAATTTAAATAATACACATGATATCATCATTCAAGAATTGTTATCAAATATAGGATTTACAAAATTCCATGTAGGCATACAATAAATAACCCTAATACATAGTCATTTCCCATTAGGGGAAGGAAATAGATCATGTGTTGCCTTCGCGGTCGATTGGATGGAGTTTCTATTGATTCTTTTGTCTTTCGAATGTGCTCACTAGTCCTACTCTCTTCTTCTCATCTAGAGATGCAACTGATAGAATGATAAGCATATACATTAATATATAGAAATTGAAATTTGTGGAATTGCATATAACAAAATAATCACAAAAAAATAATCATCATGCTCTTCCAAAATAGTAGCATGTTGAAATTTTGGAGTGACAAGCACCTGTAACAACCATCAAGATAGCAATTAAACTAAATATAAGTATCATGAAAATTTTCAATAATAGACCATAGAAGAGAAAACATAATGTCAAATTTACTAATCTGTCGCACATCTCTAACAAAGGATCATAATTGACTATTGTTGCATCAACTCCATGGTCCATCATGCCATGAACATTGCAATATGCTTAGAATAAAAATCTATATGATCATTAGTTTTTTATCACTTTCATTAGTTTCTTTGTTTAACTAAATATACTTAGAATAAAAAATCTATATTATTCTAAACAACCTAAATGATAATGAAATGGTAATAAAAACTAGAAAAGGTGCTAATAATAACAAATCCATATTATTCTAAACAACCTAAATGATGATGACATGGTAATGAAAAATAGAATAAAAAATCTATATTGTTCTAAACATCCTAAATAGTGAACCTTGACATATCAAGAAATTTAGTTATTATGAACATTAATCAAAATAAGATGAACAATATCATACTTGTCTCATACAAAAAATGATCTACTACTCAAGTGTGCCTGAAGGGTCATCTCTTACCTTCAGAGTATCGATTAATGCTTCATGATCAACACTACTAATTCTCCATAGAACTCCTTTTTTTTGGTTTAGCATGATGTCTTAATAACTTAACATTTGTTGCTCTAACAAGGTGCAAATATATGATAATGGTTTTTTGTTTCTCATAGTCTTCAAATGTAGGTATGCCATTGTTTCTAATCATATATATTCACAACCAAGTTCCAGAAACAATAGCTAAACTTGTACGATCATTAGTTTTTATCACTTTCATTAGTTTCTTTGTTTAACTAAATATAATTAGAATAAAAAATCAATATTATTCTAAACAAACTAAATGATAAGGAAATGGTGATGCAAACTAGAAAATATTCTTAGAATAACAATCTATATTATTCTAAACAACCTAAATGATGATGAAATGGTGATGCAACCAAGTTTCAGAAACAACTGAACCTGTAGGATGCATGAACCCATCATCATCCATCTAAGGTTGTGTTAGCTTCTTCCTTCCCTATACACATTATGTGAAACAGTAGTCTGATCCTTCTTCATTCCCTTATGGTGCTACAACTATATAAACATGTCCTAGCTGTATAAGAACTGAAATATGGTCATAGTCTTGTGAACTTTTTATTTCATCTTCTAAACAAGATTGTGCTACAGATACAGGGTTTAGGTATTGTGGAATCCATGTATCTACCCACTCACTTGACTTGCATTGATCCCAATCACAGTAAATACAATTTTGACAAAAATAAGTCAACTCTTGTGTCCATATGGTCCATGCACCCACATCTAAGCTTTGAAATGAATGCATCTTTAAATATTCTCTAATTGTTTTGACATTCCAATTTGTCTCCCACTGTGCCCTCCTCAACCAACAAAAGAACCTACACACTTGTGAATCAAGTGTCCCTCCTCATGATAATGCATAAGTACACCAATCATTAATAGAATGTGCATCACTAAATGTTGCACCACCTCTAATCTTCATTTGTTCCTTAACTAGAGCTCTCTTCACACATGCACCTACACCATAATGCTTGCCTTTCCATTACCAAATTCAAAAGAACTCCAAATATGTGGTACATCCCTCTCTATATGCATCCTTCTTAATCAATAAAACATGCAAGCATTCTTGAATTTCCCTATGCAGTTATCTGACAAATGAGATGTCGACCCATTGCAATACCTTTTCTTGTAAGAACTCAAAAAAAAGTTCAAAATAATTTTCCACAAACTCAAATGAATGAAATCTATCATCACTCATGTAAAAATGGTACTTCATGATTATCTTCCTTTACTCTTCTGTACTATTAGGGGCATGTCTATATCGTATGTGGACAAAAACAACAATTTGAATAGAATTGTAATATTGTGATTGTACCTCATGTTTTGTGGTTGTAATGTGTAATTTTTAGTAAAATCAACCATGGATATAATAGTTCCAATCAGGAAAGATTCCTTACACATCTTGAATTGTCGATCCAACCACTAGGACCTGTGACTATGCCTTGCATACTTGTAGATAAGATTGTTCTTAAAATAAAAAATAAAATCAGCAATACTTACCTCTCTTATAACCAAATCGCATCTAGAACCTTCACCTCCACTCTTCAATGTGTATTTGACTATCTCAAACTTTTTTTCTCAACAATCTTGTTACCAAAATCATGTTCGTTGCCCTCATGGAACATACTACAAAATTTGATAAACCACCACATTGCAAAAACATTTCATTTAAACAATCATTTCTATAAAATAAGAAACCATCACCTCTAACACATAAAAATGAATCTAATAAGTCCCTGGATGACTTGGGAAGTTGCATTTCATGAAACTTCTACAACATTTCGTTAGTATGCATAGCAGAACCAATATAGCATGAAAATTCATGATACATTGAAAACTCAACGTGGTATTTACATGTATTACAAATATTAATAGGTTCACAATAAAATTCCTTGCAAGACTCAAAAACCCTTTGTGAGATTTGTGAATTTGGATGTGCTTCACAAAATTGTTTGGCTACATTCCAAGAAATGTTTAGGATGCAGTGCATGATCTCGATTACCAATTCTTAACTTTAAAATATCCTTTACATTTAGTGATACTCTAGAGTGAGAGTTCCAAAATTGTTCAATTTGCATCTTTAGATTATAGGTTAGCTTCTTATCAACATGTGGATGTCTCCCACTAAAAGCCCACGTATCAATTTGAAGAGGACTATTGAGTTTTCCTCTTCTTGAAAATGCTCTATTCAATATTTTATGATTTAGATTTAAATGCATACAAGTTTGTCTCATTAAACAAGTCTTTGTCAAATGATGGCTTACTAGTGAGGTTGTGATCACTCTATGAGCAACTCTTTTATCTTTTTCCTTACTAGTCTTTCTAATAGAAGTTAGAGAATTAAGAAGATTTTTTACAATAATATTATTTTTTTTTCTAAATTTTTGGTGACACGAATCTTCAATTTTCTTAATAATGGTCTCATTTTGTAAGACTTTAGCAATTTCACAAAAATTTGACATTGTTCGGTTAATGTTTTATTGGAAAAGTATTGATTGAACATATTGGTAGCCCACAACCAAACCGTTCGTGATGACCTTTTTTCCATGAAGATTATCTATTATGTTCTCATCTATTTCAAGTAACCATTTAGGGGTTATCATGTAATTAGATGATACATAAGGTTCATTTTCAATATTTTCATTTTCAATATTTTCAATGCTATCAACATTTTCATTTTCAATATTATGAATATTTTCATTTTCAATGTTATTGACATTTTCAATTTCAATACCGATTTCAATATCTTTTGTATCAATTCCAACATTTTCATTTTCAATTTCATTATTTTCATTTTCAATTTCAATATTTTCATTTCAATTTCATTATGATGTTCAATATTTTCAAATTATATTTCATCTTCACTTGAATTAACATTTAACAGTGGAGAAGAAGCCTCAAATTGAGTATTTGTCATACCTTTTCTTCTTTTCCTATGACTTTCTCTTTCTTTTGCTCCATATGCTTCAATTTGATATGCTACTATTTTTCTCTTTCATTTTCTCTTACGGTGACTATTTCGCCCCATTGCACAAACAAAAAGGCACACACAAATGATTGTAAAGGTTAAAAATATGTAAAAGAATCTCCTAAAAGCATAAATTTGTCTAATACAGACAAAAAACATAGGATTTCAGCGACAAAGAGAATGTGGGGACTGTTGGAATACACAAAACAGTCCCATTTTTGTTTCTTTATGTAATTCACTAAATGGATCCATTTGAAATAGATACATGTTATGTTTTGCATAATACTAAACCCTAAATCTTTAAAAAATAAAATGGATATCCATTTTGTTTAGTTTTAAAAAATATAAACTTCATGAAATGTTTTATGAATTATTAATAGCATATTATTATTAATAATAGCATGTAATATTATTAATATATTATGTTATGATATATTTTATATTTTATATATTATATATATTATGATACATATTTATTATATACTAATATATTAAATTAATATATTATATATAATTATAAAATATAGTCGACCCACATAAGAAAAAAGGGGCTCTGCAACTTGGTTGCACATGTGTTTTCCTATTTTTCGGGTGTCCTTGGGCACCCATGGAGGAGGATCGGCCCTCCTCCATGATTCTGAATCATCATTTTCCAGATTTCGTATGGTACTGTGTAGTGTGGGAGCGATCCTCTCTTCTAATTTGGTGTGGTGTGTTTTTTACAGGCTCCTCCCGTCAGTTTTTTCCTTCGTGTCGAGGCATGTGTGTGATTTTTTTGGGGGTTTATGGTCATAATGAATGGGGATACGGTTCTCCCAATAGATTCCTTAAATGGCTCAACTTCCGGCGGGTCCTTCAAGTCTTTCCAAGATATTATGGTGGGCGAGCGTGAGTGTCTTCCGCAGGGTGCAAAGTTTGTTGTCAACTGGATTAATCTGTTGGTGGATGATGGAGAAGAGGGGAAAGGTAAGCAATCTTTGTCTCCTCCTTTGAAGTCTGTCTTGGTTTTGAATGAAGAGTTGGAAAAATCTATTTATGAGGAAGATGTGAGGCTTTCTAAGACTGCTATTTTCTTTGCAGTTGTTGACCCTGATAGGGTCCTAACTAGGAAATATATGGAAGAATGGTTCAAATATGTGTGGGAAAAGAAATTAGGGCTACATTTTTATTATTTTAGAATGGTGAAAAAAGGATTATTTGTTGTTTTCTTTAACAACCCTAAATCTCAACAGGAAATTGTTAACAAGGAATTTTGGACTATTGGAAAGGTTACTTTTTGAGCCCTAGCATGGTGTCTAGAGGCTCTGGATGAGGAGGTTCTGGCTTTGTCCAACCCTCAATGGTTGGTTAGAAAAAATGTTCCCCCTCAACTCTGGAAATTTTTTCCTCTTTTGCTCAAGCCTTATGGCAAGGTTTTGAGAATGGATGAGACCACATCTCCTCTTCCCCATTCAGATGTGAAGGTTTTGGTCTCCATAACCCCAAGAATTGATCTTCTACAGGTCCTAGAAATTAAATTAAAGTATGGCACCATCAATAGTGTTGTGGAAACCCTAGGAGGCCTTAATGCATATTATCTATGTCATAGAGAAGGGAATATTAGAAGAAATTGTCCGGTGATTAAAAATAAGATTAATAAATAGCCTAATAATGGAGGTCATAAGAGCAATAAACAAGTTTCGCCAGAGTTTGGTGTGGATTTTAACCTTTCAGAGAAGGCAAAGGAAGGTTGTCCTCCCCTGAGAGTTGAGCACCATAAGGATATGGCCACCTCTGCAAATGAGGTTGAAATCAATAATGCAAAAAATATGAACTTAATTTAGGATATGAACATTGTCATGAATAATAATTGTGAAGAGGTGGAGGATTTGTTTTTTGATAGGAATTGTCTTCCACCTCCTTGCCCAAATGATTTGAATAAGCCCCTTTTTAATGGTAAGCTTAATGCACAACAATTGGGTCTTCAGAAAATAAGGCAAATAAAGAAACCTGAGGGTAATGATGCTATTATAGTGAAAGAGATTTACTCATTTAATGATAATTTTCTTAGAGATTTAAAACTTGTTGGCTTAACAAAGGAATCACAAATAATAAATGACCATAAGAATGAATGGGAATTGAGCCCTGAAATTGGTGGGGTCTGCTCCACTGAAGCTACTGATATTTCTGCATCTTTGTGCTCTAGTAAAGAGGCCAACTTGGAGGTGTCTCTCCATCCCAAGGGGGATGTTGACTCAAGGCCAAATCTTGAATGTAGTACCCTAAACCTTAACTCTATATTTGATAAGGAGAATGAGACTCAGTCTAAATTGGTAGTGGTAACTATTAGCCCCCTTGATGGAATGGTCAGTTTGGATGGGCTTGCCTCCCAATCAGGCATGGACTCTGTAGATGACCTAGGGATTCTCTCTACTAGGGAAACCAATAATGGGGAAGGTGTGCCCATTGAGGTGCTTGTTTAAAAAAGTAGGAGGTATAGAAAGAAGAAGGGTTTGGATGGAACAAAATTGTAGGATGACAAAGATGGCAATCCCATTTTAAAAGACAAGAGGAAGAAGCTTAGGGGGGTGATCCTTCCACCCAATGCTAAGAGAATTGAGACAGAGAATAAACTACCTAAGTGCTTTGATCATTTTAAGAGTGATAAAGGCCCCTCATCCAATGATCAAAAGAATGGAACTTAATTGTATTTCTTGGAATGTAAGGGGCCTTGAGTCCCTTGATAGAAAACATTTAGTCAGGAGGTTGGTTGCCCAAAAAAAGGAAATGGATTTCTTACTTCTCCAAGAAGTCAAATCTGTTGGATTTTCCTTAGAAACTAGCCTGAAGGTAATATGGAAGGATGCCTCTTAGTTTGTGACCAAGCATGAACAGGGGAAGAGTGGGTCTATCATTATGATGGCTAACAATTGGAGCCAGTATGTGGTACAATCTGGTGTTTCTCCCTACAACAGGGCTATTTGGGTAATTGTAAAGAAGGAAGACTGACTTGGTGTTTTCTCAATTTATGCTCCTAATGACTACAGAGACAGTTTTTCTTTGGAAATGGTTGTTCAATCTCCAAGACATCCCTTGGATTCTGGGGGGAGACTTTAATGTTGTGGAAAGAGAAGAGGAAAAATATGGAGGTGTTGGTCATGTTTGGAAAGACTATGAGAAATTTCATTGGTTAAGACTTCAATATAAGTTAAGTCTTGAGGATTCCATTGAAGGCCAGAAGATGGAATGTAAGGACATTTGGTTCACTTGGTCCAATTATCAAAAAAATGGGAGGAGAGTTTTTTGTAGGTTGGATAGATTTTATATAAATAAAACCTTCTTTTCTACTACCCTCCTTAAAGATTGCTGCAAGGTGGAGGTTACTTCATACTCACTCTTTGATCACCACCCAATAAGAGAAAAATTTATGTTTAAAAATGGTGTTGCCTCTAGTGCTGGACCCAGAAATGAGTCTTCTCTTAACACCAGTCTTCTTAAGGATGAAGATTGTAAATGTGCCATAAAATCTCTCAAAGCCATTAATAAGTGGTTGCATATGTCCCTATCTCCCATTGAGAGATGTGACTTGAATGTTCAAGGCTGGAAGGTTCTTTTCTAGACCATTGGAAGAAAAAAGGAAAAGGATAGAAGGAGAAATGAGACTTGTCTGTAGGACAGTCTTTTCAAGGTAGAATCTGAAGTGAAAAATTGTCCTAATGATAGCTCCCTAGTGGATAAGCTTACCATGGCCAAAGATAATATTAGGAGGTTTCAAACCAACAAAGTCAAGGGTCTAAAAATTAGAGCCAAAATGAATTGGCTGGAAAATGGTGACAAGGGTACAAATTTTTTCTTTAGATATTTAAAGGAGAAACATGCCAAAGAATTAATTGATCAGATCAATGCAGATGGTAATATCCTTCTGAAACAAGATGAAATAAGAGGTTAGTTTTTCCTCTTCTATCAGATCCTTTTCACTCCTGAAAGGGGTAATGATTCTTGCTTTCAAGCTAGGGACTATATGAAGGGAATATTGCCTAATTGGGTTGGTAAAGAGGAAACCCTTAAATTGAATAGAGAAATTTCTAAGGAGATAAGGAGATCTATTCTCTCCCTCAAAAATGAGAAATCTCCAGGACCTGATGGTTTATCTGTAGAATTTTACAAATCCTTCATTGAATGGACTTGTCATGATCTCTACATGGTTTATAAGGATGCCTTTGAGAAAGGTTTCCTTAGAAAAAATATTAATAGAGGAATCATTAAGTTGATTCCTAAAGAGGGAGACAAAACCCTTGTTACTAATTGGAGGCCCATTACTCTCGAGATTGTTTCTTATAAAAATATGGAAAAAGCTTTGGCTTAGAGGCTGGCTAGTATTCTTCCCACCATTATTAATTCAACTCAAACTAGCTTCATTAAGGGGAGGTAAATCTTGGAGAATTTGGTGACAAGTTGGGAGGCCATGAATTGGGCCAGGAATTCAGGTCAAGATGTTGTAATGCTCCTACTAGAATTTGAGAAAGCCTATGAAAAAATTGAATGGGACTTTGTGCTTATGGTCCTTGAAGCATTTGTTTTTCCAAGTTTGTTTTGTCCTATGGTCAAGACTCTATTCCAAGATGCTTCTACTCAAGTGGATGTTAATGAAGTTCTTTCACAAGAAATTGTTCTTGGGAGGTCAATCAACCAAGGATTCCCCCTTGCACTAGCTTTGTTTGTCATTGCCTCTAATGCTCTTCATTATATTTTGAGGCATAGATCTTTGATCGCTGGGGTCAGAGGTATGAGGTTGCGAGATTCCAATGAACTTATCAATCTCTAGTTTGCCGACGACACTTCTATTCTTGTACAACTTGATGAGGATAACTTTGCAATTCTAATGAAGAAGCTTGAGATCTTTTTCTCTACTTCAGGGGAAAAAATTACCCCTTCAAAATCTTACCTTCTTGGGTGGAAAGATAAGCCCCTTGATT
>VDFB02339649.1:0-28653 GCA_007258455.2 Sequoia sempervirens
GCTCCACATATCCTGCATTTAGAATAGCATATAAGTTTCTTAGGCCCTAAACTCTTTTACTTTCTGCACATTTCTGATTAGCTTTAGGAAAACGAACCACATTGCCAAATCATACACGCGAGAATCCCCTTCAAAATCCCTTTACATTAGCTGCTAACTGCAAGAAATCTGAACAATTACGTAAGTCCCCTCGTAAGAACACAGCAATACACATCAACCAAACTGGGTCTATTAGCACTTAAGGAACCTTGGAGTTGAACGTGTGATCTATCTCGCAATCTTAGCACACAGAATACTTTGATCAAGAGAGAATGGAGTAGCCCTAAACTATTTCGTTTTGCTGTTTGGTGCGGTCACAAAAACATCAGCACTACCCACTTTGAATTAACCACCATTAATTGTAAACCCTCCTGGACCTCAAGAATCCTCTCTAACAAAATGAAGTAGCTGGCATATCTAGTATCCACCGGCTTAAGGAATTTCATCATCGAAAAAGTCTTGAACAAAGCAAGTGAAGTGTGATGATTGCAAATGAACATTTGCATATCTCTAGTGTCTAACACCATTGCCTTCACCCAATCTATCTTCCCAATGTCCTTCAAGGTATTGTTCAATGCATGAACACAACATGAGGTCCAAAAAATGTGCTTGTAAGCATCCTCCACTATCAAGTTAGCTAACTTACACACACGGGTTGAACTAGTCACTACCTATACAACATTAGAGGCTCCAACCTCTTCTATGGCTTCTTTCAAAATTTGAACAATCAAAAGCTCTAAGAAAATAAGAGCCAGCTGAGCTTGTGACAATAATATTGATGAATGGCCGATGTTTGATATTGGTCCACCCATCCTTAATGATGGAGCATCCATCCCTTATCCAAGTTTGTCTCATCTCTTCCATCAACACACTCACCTTGGAATATTCTTTATCAAGGAGGGTGGTGTGTAGTTTATCTTCTCTAGATGGGACAAATGAGGAACCTACAGCTATCACATCTTTGAACATTTGTTGGAAATATGGTAAACATGCCACATGAAATGGTATGGCATGAGCATAAAAACACTTATGCAATAGAAAAATCAGCCACATCTTGTGACTGTAAGTTAAAAATATCTACAACACTAGTAGTTCTCTTCTTTCCCTTGGTAACTCTCTCTCTCTCTTGAATTCCAACATCCAAGGATCTTGTATGCAATGACACACTAGGCTGCAAACTCTCCAATAGAATTCATTTCTTTCTTGCCTCCCCCTCCCTATGCAATCTAGTTGCCTCAATCTTCTCAAATGGAATTAATTTTTTGAAATCTTTTACCCTTTAACCACCTATCCACAAAAGATGACAATAAACTCTCATACATCTGCCCTTATATTCTTTTTTGCATCAATGGCATAGCCATACTCTACTCCCCCCTGAATTTTTTTCTTATCGTTGTCAATTTGTGATGAAAATTGTAAGAGAGGTTTCTTGGGGTTAAATGGGCCTTTTGCATAGGTTTTGAGAAATTCAAAAGAACATTCAAATGGGTTTGTACTTATAAGCCCTACTACATTTCCACTCCTTGAAGAACCCGCAATGGCTGCCATACTTCTATGAGTTCTAGCTCTACTTCTTTCTTGCATTTGAACTTCAAAGTCCTCACTATCACTACTCTAACTGTTGCTCATGGTTTTTTTTGGTTAAGAATTTTAGAAAAATAGCTACAAGTTCAAATAAAAGAAAAAATAAAATCAAAATGCCCTCCCTATGTGTTAAAAATTTTGAAAAGAACTTAAGAAATTGCAAAACAAATTGAAAAACCAAATGTAAGATGAACTTAGCTCTATTGTAGCGGATTTGATGTCCTAGTCTCCTCTTTCAACTGTTGTTCTCTCATCTTTCTCTTGCTGCTCTTCAGCGCAAGTTTGCAAATGTTAAAATGGATTACTTTTTTTCTTTTTCCTTGTTTTGAGGGGTGATATAGGTTTAGTTGTTATTTAAAGGAGTGGGGGGATCCTTGTGGACCAGCCTACCTCTTTTTTATTTAAAAATATGTTTTTTTTTTAACTCAAGTTAAATTTTGTTGGGCTAGCCATTCCTTGACATACCTTGCACTTTCTAGGTCGTTTCTAAAACTTACCCTATGTTTGGCTTGGAAAGGGGATGTGTGGGGGACATTTCCTCGGCACCCCTGCATCCCCAAAACGTCCTCTATAGGAAACAGAGGTACCAAGGTAGGGGATGAGTCCTCGGGGAGCACTGACTACAACGCATAGCTATTTATAGCAATTCTTACAAAAGAATTCACACAAGAGTCAAAACTGTATTCAATTGTCATAAGTGCAGAAACTTCTTGGTCATCCACTCTACATGACCTTGGTGCTCTATATTTCTTTGCTTCAACCACACCACAAACCAATTGAATATTAGTTCTCACAATAATTCAGTCTAGAATTCTTAGTACAGATGATCAAAAATTTCCTCCTAATACCACTATCTGACTTTCTCACCTGCAAGGATCTCTTTTAGAACAAACTTAACCACCTTCTATGTCCTTTAACAATGGATATCTATGAGTTCAATCTACCAAACCATGCTTAGAGAGCAATGTACAGATCTAAGAGGGTCTTTGTAACAAAACCAAAATGCAGCCATTCTCTACTTGTGTGCCATGACTGATGGTGAAGCACTTAAGATCTCACTTGTACTAGCATATCTCCATCTCATGCAAAGCAAACTAAGTTTTTCACCCTCTGTTTAGTGTAGGATTTGAGAAATACAAATCCACAGAACCCAAAGAACACCTGCATGCAAGAAACCTGTCACAGAGAAAGAGAGAGAACAAAACAAGGGTTTTGGCTCTGACAAAGTGCAAGATGTATTATCAGAGAAAAAATGAATCAAGAAGAGAATACAATACAAGAGATCAATCCTTATAAAGGAGATCAACACCGAAAAGAAAACCTAACCCTAAGGTGAGTGCATATTAATTATTAAATGACTAATATATGTGCATAAAGTGAAATCTTAAGAGGAGAGTAAAGTTAATTAATTACTTTACTCTAACATTTAGCTCCACATAATCCCAAATATAAAAGATCCTAACTTCCGATGTATGAATTGACAAATCACGTAAAAACTAACTACAAGAGTATACATCAATCTTTACATTATCAACAATATATATGGGCTCTTGTCCCTTAACCCCACCTAAACTATGTATAGAATGATGCAAAACTCCAACTATTGTGCATAATTGCTTACAGTTAATTATAAGCCGCATCATCCTAAAATACATTATATCCCTAAATACAATCTATCCATGATTATCCCTATTTATATACATGCATGCACACAAAGCCATGCACTCTCTACCTATAAGGTGCTATTTGTGGTGCTATGAATCCAAGTTACAAACAGGTGACAACATAGACAAAAGAATACAAGGCAAACTATTCAACATTCATGAAGACAATGAGTTGGCAGAATAACGTCCTTTTATTCACTATGAACAGAGAAAATACATACAAGTTGATTTGCCTAACTAGAATGATTTTTTAAGATGTCTTGGACTCTCTACCACTGACCTTAGAGGCCAAGTACAAGTATATGTACAATTACAAGATAGGTCATTTATATATCAGCTCATCTTCCAAGTGTGCATGCAGTTCTATCCCACTCATTCTTTATTGTCCACTCATCAATTTGGTGAGAAATCAAATTTGAAGCCTATGATTAAAAAGCTTCAGCCTCCTAATCATCAAGGTTTCCATTGTCCAGCTCTTACTTTTTCAAAAGCATTCAAGCTTTAAACCTAAAAAATAAAACAAAAAATTAGTTCCATCTTCAACACCTGAAGACAGGAAAGCAGAATTTCATTTTGACAAATTCCTTAACTAACATAATGTACTGCAATCATCCATTGCTGCATGAATCTCATTAACTAATAGGCACTTCAGTTTCTGTTTCTTGTAAGCACTATTAATGGAATTGATTCAAATCAGCATGCGCTAGATGATTTTAAAAGCAACAAGGAAGAATCTTTGAGAAAAAGACACTATCAGCAAACTATGTGTGCAAAATACAGCTCCTTGATATGGCCAAATTCAGCAAAATGTTAAAATAGTTGCAAACTTTTTAAAATGGCCAACCAAGGAGATTTTGTCATGTTATGCAAATTTTGAACTTCACTTCCTTCTGAATTTGGATTCTTAGTAAAAAGGCACATGTGAAAAAACCGGAAATGTCAAGAGTTGCTTTGAAGTTTTTTAAATAATTCTTTGAGCAAATTAAAGAGAGATTCTTCAAGGAAACTTTGCTTGTTCTAGTCCCATTTCTAAAAGATATTATTTGATTTGTGCAATCATAAAACTCATTTGTTGATGCCTATGAACTCCAGGTGCCTTTGTTGTCTTTCAAGTGCATGGATGAGTGATTTCTGACAGATTTTCTCTAACCCATGGATGAAGAGTTAGTTTGCTTACAATTTTATATAGGTGATACGCTATGAGTATAATTGTAAAGTTTTGATTTCTTTTGAATTTATTTGCTGCACTCAAGTAACTCAATTTTTTTGAATAAATTCTGCTGGAAACTTCTTATAGAATTCTTTCGATGTAAAAAAGTTGATTTTTATTATATTTGTACACCAGAAACTTAAGTTTTAGATATAAAATTTCAACTTCAGCATTTTCTTTCAAGCAATCAATCTTCAACAATTTAAATTTCTGCACTCGAGAATTTAGTTTTCATTTCATAAAAACTCACTTTGCTATTTTTATATTGTCTTTTGCAAATACAGCAACAAGTGCTACTAAAGTGGAGGTAAAAATCCTATTGTTGCCAAGAATTAAAATCCATGTCAACAAGTTTGGCACCAGGAGGAAAGCCAACCAAGTGACCTTTCCAAGTTTCTAGGTTACACACTAATATTTTTAGCCTATTATTCCACCTCATTGAAAATACAAGCAAAACACATAAAAAACAAACAAAAAAATTCCTTTATGACTGACAGATTACAACCAGCAACTAGCAAGCTGGAGAGCTAACACTTTGAACATTCAAATACCTCACATGACCTACCTATAGTGAAGTTTTCACTACATTAAGATTTTAGATTTTAATAAAATAGTCCCTATGCAGCATGTAAGGCTCGTTATTCTAGTGACCTTCAAATTTAATGTAATACATTCCCTCCCCCACATGAGGAGTGTGCAGCAAGTAATCTAATAAGAAGGATCACTTATATATTAGCATGTTATTTATCTCATCCATCAGATTCCCCTATTGAATCAACAGTTAAGACTGCCTTTCCCCTTTTTGGCAATCCATAAATATAGAGTTTTTGCTCTTCGTAGAGATCTTTGGATTTGATAATCAATATATTGCCTCTGTTTTGTTGCTTAACAGCTCACCTCAGAGAGTGTCCTCTATCTTGCTTAACAGAAATAGGAAGCCCAAATCATGATGACAATGCTGATTTGGATGTAGTGTCTTCTAAGAGGAGACCAAAGTGGTGGGCAAGCACCATTGAAGATGTTAAGGTAAGCGAAATGAACGAGGGTAGATCATCGAGAGGCAAGAGCAAGACAAACACAGTTAACTTTGCTCTCATGGCCAATATTCAAGGAGTGTATGAGCCACAATTGTTTGTTGAGGCAAAAGAAAAACCTAAATGCGAAAAGGCCGTGGAAACCAAAAATAAGTCTTATGAAGAATGAGACTTGGGATTTTTTTGATCTTCCACCAGGAAAGAAACCCATTGGCTGCGAATGGGTGTGCAAGGTCAGGTACAAATCAAATGGTACACTTGACAAGTACAAAGCTAAGTTGGTTACTAAAGGGTTCTCACAGAGAGAGGGCATTGACTATAAGAAGACCTTTGCTCCTACAACAAAAATGAGCACCATCCGATTGGTTCTAGCCATGGCAGCTTAGTTTGGCTGGATGGTCCATCAAATGGACGTACAAAGTGCCTTCCTCAATGGATATTTGGAGGAAGACGTGTACATGACTCGACCATAGGGTTTTCAAGTTGCAAGGAAGGAGCATATTGTATGCAGATTGAAGAAAGCTTTATATGGCCTGAAGCAGGCACCTAGGGCATGGCACATCAAAATCGACAAGGATTTGGTTGAACAAGGATTTCAATGGAGTCCTTCGGATGCCAATCTACAATTCAAAAGCATGGGTACTGATCTCATTCTTCTAATCATATATGTGGATGATATAATTATTATAGGTTGTGAGGCAAGTGCTATTGAACAGATCAAATATGTTATTGGTAAAGCTTTTGACATGATCAATTTAGGCCTACTACATTACTGTCTAGGTGTAGAATTTTGGCAAACCGATGGTAGTATTTTTATCTCTTAGTCCAAATATGCCAAGAGTTTGTTCGAAAAATTCAAAAGCACAAATTGTAAAATTTTGTCAACACCTATGGAGAAAGGACTAAAACTTTCAAACAAAACTGACTCAAAGGTAGTTAATGAGTCAGCATACAAGCAACTAGTGGGCAGCCTTATATATCTTACAACCACTAGACCTAATTTGAGCTATACTATGAGTTTCATTTCCAGATTCATGACAGCACCAAATGTAGACATTGGACTGCAACGAAGAGGGTGTTGAGATTGAAGGGCACCCAATCTACTAGGGCAG
The DNA here is from genome assembly GCA_007258455.2 of Sequoia sempervirens. Lineage (NCBI taxonomy): Eukaryota > Viridiplantae > Streptophyta > Pinopsida > Cupressales > Cupressaceae > Sequoia > Sequoia sempervirens. The sequence continues at coordinate 6,644 of VDFB02339649.1, forward strand.
GGGAGTGAATCAATAGACCAAATCTATTTAAAATTCTTTAACTTTTGTCATAGTTATCAAAATATATGATTCTTCACAGTAAACCCCACATAAACAAACAAAACATAAAAGCATAAAGCACACAAGAAGACACCAGATATACATGGAAAACCTAAGATCAGGAAAACCACGGTGAGAATAGTTGCTTGGATCTATTACCCAAATCTAGCCTCAAAATGCAGAAATATACAAGTGAATTTTACACAATGAAGTAGGCACCAACCTACCGGAGACAACAATCCCCTATTGTGCTTGTAGGCATCAACGTACTGGAGACACCAATCCCCAAATGAAACAATACAGTAGGTAGAACACCAGTCCTACTAGAATACAATGATAAAGCTTGCGGATCTTCAATACAACACATACATGTGTCAAAGTCACTGCTAACACTCTTCCTCACTAAAAAATGATCTTTTGATACAAGCACACTCTTTTTTCACACCTTCTCTTCAATTTACACCCATCAGATAAACAAGTGTAATTATACCTCACATACATACACTCAAATCACATCACATGCATCTGAACATTTGAAATATATACATGACATTACATTAACACTCTTCAATGTCGGCCAGGGATCCGCAAATAGCCAGGACGACATAAGATGAACCTAAATTCAATTTACATGAACTCGAACTCTCCTTGATAAATGACGCACTATTGTAGGTGATAATCGCACTTGAATATGGAATGAATGAACTTAACTTGATGATGAAGTGAATGGAGTGAACCCATATAAATACAAATCGTGGGAAGAGACACACCTCTTCAAAGTTGGCCACCAAAGATCATGACCCAAAAATGGAATGGTGCGATTATCAAGGAGAGTCGGCCTCAACAAATAATTAATAAACAAATATTAAATGTCTTTTGAAAGATGTGACTCCAAGATGAAATTGCATCTCCTCAAGTCGGCCACAATGGTAATGAATAATCATGTGTAAATGAAGCACCTCTTCATTGGCTATAACATCTCAATTCAAATAGCCGATTAGGCTATGATTTGAATTGTCTTCAAAAACGTGTTGTGCTGGAAGTAGCAGCCCGACACTGCTCAATAACATCAACACTCCCTCTCAACTAGGGAGGATACTTCCAATTGTATAAGACATATCACCTCATCCTGATGCCAACCACAATGGCTACACCCATATGTGGAAAAGGAAAGATATCACCTCATCGTGATATCAACCATCATGGCTACACCCATGTATGGTATGTACAAGTGCTCATCACTCAACGTGATGTCACCTCATTGTGACGTTCACCATGGCTCTCCCAGAGGGTGAAAACACAAGTACAAGAAATCATCACGGACTCTCTCATGTGATGTTGTCATGGAGTCACACACATGACATCCACCATGGCTCTCCCAAAGGGTGGAAACAAGGGCTTTCACCTCAAATCTCTCTCAAAGAGAAATGCATTAACAAGGGCTTGCACCTCAAATCTCTCTCAAAGAGAAATGCATTAAGAAAGATCATTGATACTAAGACTCCCTCTCAGCTAGGGCTTCATTCTCCACCATACCAAGCTTGTCTCGAAAGTACACAAACTTTTATCCTGGAGAGAGGCTTGGTGAGAATGTCTATCGTCTGCTCATCAGTGTTGATATACTTCAACTGGATTGCTTTCCTTAATACCATATCTCTGATATAGTGGTATTTGATCTCAACATGTTTAGTTTTGTACTGGATTGATAGAAAGCTTCACACAACTTTGATTATCACAATGGATGACAGTCGGCTCCATCAATTGATCAAACAATCCTGCAAGGAGCTTCCGAAGCCACACTGCTTCACGAGTTGTTATACAAGCTGCAATATACTCAACCTATGTGGTGCTCAATGCCACTGAAGACTACTTCCTGCTACACCAGGAGATCATTGCAGACCCCAAACTGAAACAACATCTGGAGGTACTCTTCCAATCAGTGACACACCCTGCCCAATCGGAATCAGTATACCCATGCAGCTTCAAGTCCACACCAGAGGAATATCTCAAGCCATACCCAACTGTGCCATGCAAGTATCTCAAGATATGTTTTGTTGCAACTAGATTTATCTGCCTTGGTTCACACATGAACTGACTAAGTGCACTCACTGCATAGCAAATATCCGGTCTAGTATTGAATAGATACATCAACGATCCAATCAATTGCCTGTACATTGTGGGATCCACCAAATCTGAACTAGCTGCAACCTCTTTCAATTTATGCAAGTTAGTCTCCATAGGTGTAGACATGGATTTGCAATCCATCACACCAAATCTCTTTAGAATGTCAATAGTGTACTTCCCTTGACTCAGAGAGATCTCATTAGGCTTTTGCCAAACTTCTAAACCAAGGAAGTAATGCATGTATCTAAGATCCTTCATTTCAAATTCAGAAGCTAACTCCTTGTATTTGATAATGAGGTGATCTTCTCCAGTAATAATTAAATCACATAAAGAACCAAGATCAACTAGATTACCATCGTCTTCACGTTCAGTAGGCTCCCTCTGAATCTTCAAGTACTTGCATCAACCTTCTAACCTCTTCATCCAAGATTGCCTACAATGCTTGCCTTAGAGAAATTTTCCAGAGCACACCTCTAATATTGTAGAGAGTTCAAGATTGTCCTCCTCGACCTCAACCTAGATCACTCTATTCTGAATAGGTTTGCGGAGCTACCAATGTCAAATACAGATAGATTATCTTGTGCAATTTTGTTCTCAGCAGCTGAAGAGGTCTTCCAAGGACTTTATCCTTGGCCTTGCAACGCTACAACCTTCACTTCTTCTTAGTGAGTCACAGAACTCCCTCTTGATCCCTACCTCAAAGATTGCAAATGAGACTTTTGGAAGTGAACTCCCTCTAGTCACCAACTCAGTTCCATGGCTGCAAGTTGTGACTCCATGCTTGATCATTTCTTTGGTCGGCATCACTTCCACACAAGATGCCTAAAGCTCTTCCTCCTTGTGCAATCTCTCATTACTTTCTTGCTCGTTGATCCGTTCTGTAAGCCTTTTAGAGAGAGATTACTGACAGTTCATAACTATCCAAAGAAATATCAAGGCTAGGTTTACTATGTCAAGTTATAGCATGAACACATAAGAAACAATATTAAAAACATGAATAAAGAAATCAACCTATAAGTGAAATATGTAGCAAATATCAAAAGATCAGAATGAAGGGATAAAGAACTTATCTTTATTGAGTTCTGATATAACTCTTTCTTCCATCTTTTACTCCTCTCAAGAGTGCTAAACTCGACACAACAAAAGACAATCTGCACAACTATAGATTTCTTGAATGCATTATGCAGTTAGCATATACATCATAGAATCAGGCCTCTCAAGACACCATCATAGTCCATGCACAAGGAGAATGTTATCGGTGTGATCATCCAATCACAACAAAATTGCAGTTCTCTTTTCATCTCAGAGTCACACTCAGAGATCTTCACAATTAGCATGAACATCTCACAATGAATGAAAGGTGACACCAAAGGATCTCATCTCAGGGATCACAATTCAAGAGAAAACATGATTTTTACACACATGATCAAACAAACGTTATCAGATCTGCACAACTCAGCAAATTGAGTTTCACATAAAAAAAATATAAACAACAAAAAAATACTTATCTCTTTGATGTAGTAAAGGCTTCTTTTATGCACAGCCAACACCAAATGATAGCATACACTCAGCAATTATATGCTCAACACAAATATCCATAACCAACATATTGGTGACAATATTTCTCCTCTTTAATCTTCTTGTGTTGTACTAGCAAGAGATCCATTCAATATCCTTGGTGCCTTCCAAGCACATGGTAAAATATTGCATTCGAATCTATTGCCTCCGACAACTTTTGCAAACATTCACGGCTTCAAGGGATACCGATACCAACAAAGTATAGGCCATCCTCTATACGGACAATTATTTCTATAGGAAGCCTCGACAATGCGCCCAAACATACATTTCTTCGACCCCTACCAATCCACAACAGAGTAGCACAATACTTAACAGCTTTTGATATCTCTAACGAGGATCATCCCTGATGGAGAAGACAAGACGGCTCCTTCAGAGTAGAAGACGGCAGCTCACGATTCCCTTCTATTCCCAGAAGATACATTTCACATCCTGGACTTGGTCAAATACTCCACGTGCGAACCAAGGCAGTATTGAGCGCCGCTAAGAACCACGAACTCCACAAGACATACGAAGAAATTCTCAATATCACAACATCAACTACAATAGAATACTTTACAGATCTCCAAATAGAAATCCTCTAGATAGGCTAATATCTCTGCAAGTAACAATAGTGCAAACTCAGCCATTTAATGGCTATACCAATACAGAGTCGGCAGTAGGAAAGAAGGCAGATTCCACAGATGGCGTGATAAGGAAATTATTCCCTCATGGGATAAAATATCTCTCATGGTTAAATCGACATTTTTTTATCTCAACTTAGACCTTTCTATATCTCTTCCGACATAGAGAAGCGAATGTAGGTAATGATGGAATCGTGGTCCATAAATTTGATGACGGGTCCTCAAGGCTTAGACACCTTCCCGCAATGCTGTTGTGTTTTGACGAAGGAGATGTAGACTACGAACACAAACAAGTCGCTCAAAACATCCGACAAACACACCAGTAAGGCATGCACAATATTCGGCGACAATACAAAGATATGTGGATACAGGAAATCAAACAAGATCCACCAACAAGAGTTTTCGTCGATATAGGAATTTGTGACTTCCCGAACAGAAGTAAAGACGCCAAAGAAATGTCGAGAGAATGCTCGACGCGGAAGACTGGGCTGGATATCTAAACATGAGCTGGCGATCACAACTTGCAAAAGGTTCATGGAGGTGAATATCAATCGAGTATGTACACATTAGAATTCCTCAAATTCTTCCAACTGAAGATCACGAAGGAGATGAAGTCCGTGACACCAGATAGTGTAACAAATTTGATCACTTTAAATTCTTTCAAGGAATTCACAAATCTGATTGGATCCTTATACAAACCCGCTATGATACCATGTTGTTTTTATGATCAGATGTAATGCACAGAAAATTAATTCAAAATCAGACACAATAACACAGCAGATACCCTGGGAAAACCCTCCACTTGAAGGAGAAAAACCCAGCAAGAAATATGAAATATCACTTCTTATATTGTAATATAAACAACAATGTTCTCTTTACAATGATGCCAATCTTGTGGCACTTAACAGCATCACACTTTGATGCAAGAACTTGAACTCTCCTTGATAAATGACGCACTGCTATAGGTGATAATCACACTTGAATATGGAATGAATGAACATAACTTGATGATGAAGTGAATGGAGTGAACCCATATAAATACAAATTGTGGGAAGAGACACACCTCTTCAAAGTCGGCCACCAAAGATCATGACCCAAAAATGGAATGACGTGATTATCAAGGAGAGTCGGCCTCAACAAATAATTAATAAACAAATATTAAATGTCTTTTGAAAGACGTGACTCCAAGATGAAATCGCATCTCCTCAAGTCGGCCACAATGGTAATGAATAATCATGTGTAAATGAAGCGCCTCTTCATTGGCTATAACATCTCAATTCAAATAGCCGATTAGGTTACGATTTGAATTGTCTTCAAAGACATGTTGTGCTGGAAGTAGCAACCTGATGCTGCTCAATAACATCAACAGTATAGGCATACTCTCCTTCAAAACCACAGAGCAAAACTCCATTTCTGAAAGAAATGCTGACCACATTTGTATTGCCAAAGAAAACTCTCTACCCAAAAGATATCCTTGTGTAGACTTCCAGACCACCATAGTCATGGTGACTAAATACTTTGCATGGTATTATAAGCATATAGCACACACCAACTCCTAGAAAGACAGTCACATCTCAATAAAACTTGATTTAGTGATATGATCAATGAGACAACTTCATGATTAACACCTCCTGATACACAGCATGCTATCAGAAATATAGCATATATTTCTGCAACACAGCATGAGAAGCCCAATGGAATATACTTTAGTTCCCAGGGCCTGGGGACGTGAACGGGGCGAAACGCTTCGGAGACTGGGGACAAAGGGCCTAAGTTTAGGGACGGCGGGGAGACGGCGGGGGGACGGCGGCGGCGGGGTGGTGGGGTGGTGGTGCTGATATAGTTATAAATATACTTATAGTACTTGAAAAACTAGTTTTGAAAGGATGTATAACAGTATAAGAATTACATTTCAAATGAAACTATAGGAAATTACTCAAATTACTAATTAGTAAAATTATAACATAGCAAAATTTGAAATACTAAATCTAAATACGAAGATATCTTGAATGCTAATTGCTAAATAAAATTTGACAAATGAAATTGTTTTTGTAAAATTGAAGGTAACTAGTGGAGAGTACCTAGAAAATCAAATGAATTCAATGGGAGTTTGTGGGCAATGCCCCTAATGGGTTTGAGGGTTAGCGCCCTTAGTGGGGTCAAGGGGCAGTGCCTTGCATGAGGGCTCTGGGGCAGCCCATCGAGATCAGGCTGATTGCCCCTTGCCGGTATCTGGGGGGCCCCGGCGCCCGAGCGGCTACCAGAGACCTGCGGTGACGCCCCTCGACAAACAAACCTTCATGGTGTACATCATTTTGCATTAACAATAAAACCCAAATTAAGACCATCAAAGCCAGACCAACCTTCATGGAACACATCTCCTAGTCTCCCAGGAAACTCACGGGAAGGTCTCAGTCTCAAAAGGAAACTCACAGAAGTCTCCCAAGGGAGACTTGGAGACTTGGAGGCGTCTCCTAAAGAGCTTGGGCGTGTCCCATTCTCCTGGGAGCGAGGAAGCGTTCCAGATCTCGGCCGAATCTGTTCAGTGTCCCAGGTGGAACTGGAATATAATGATAATTCAAGTACTCCTACAATCTTTTTCATTCTTGACAACCTTTGACAACATTCTTCTTTACCATGACACGTCTTTGACATCAATGACAACCTCTGTTCAACAGAGATATGTGAAAGGGACACTTGACTTTAGCATTCCTTACAGCAGATGCAAATATTCTAGGCTAGTTGTGTTCACAAATTCAGATTGAGCAAGTTTTGTTGGTGATAGAAAATCTACTTTTGGATATGTTTTTAGCCTTGGCACAGGTGCAATCACATGAACCAGCAAGAAGCAGCAGACAATAGCTCTCTCCTTGATTGAAGCAAAATATCAAGGAACAGTAAAAGCAATGTGTGAGGCAGTATGGCTCAAAAGGATGCTTTCAAACATGAAGATGCCTCAAGCAGAGTCTTCACCCTTGTTTTGTGATAATCAAGGGGTACTCAAACTTGCCAAGAATTCGGTCTTCCATGAGCGTACCAAGCAAGTGGGTCTACATTGTCATTTCATCAGACAACTTGTACAAGATGGATTAATTATGTTGCAGTTTTGTCCTTTAGAAGATCAAACTGCAGACATCCTTACCAAGCCTTTGGGTCCTGACAAATTTGTAAAATTTTGAGATAAGCTCGGTGTAGGTAGTAGAATGACCATTAAGGGAGAGTATTAAAGTAATTTTTTATATTGTAATGCTCAACTATCTTTTAGGATAGATTTTAGGTTTTACCATCTTACTTTATGAGTTGTCAATCTTATCCTTTGAGGTGTCAGTCTTATTCTTTGTGGATAAAGTGTTTGTAATCTTATATAAGGAAGCTTTTGCTCCTTATTTCTTAAGAGATTTTTAAGCAAATGAATTCCTTTCATCATACCAATTACCAATGTGGCCGACACTATGGTGGAGAAAGAAAAGATCCCAGAAAATTCAATTTCAACAGAACCAGATGTGAACAAACCTATGGTTTGAAGAGGATAAAGAAGGAAGGGACAAGTTAGACTAGTAAATAAAAGATGTATAAACCAGTCAACTTCCAAAAGTTTGAAAGCAAATTTAGGGACAAATAAAAGAAAAAACAAGAAAACCAACAAATAGAAAAGGGAAGAGGATGCAACAACTAGAGGATAATTAACAAGTTGTCAATACACTTTGAGATCTAGGGGAAAAGACCTCCCCTAGAAAGAGATGAAAATCATCTCATTAGGGGCTTAAATGCCCCTAACACAAGATGCTCTATAAAGGGCCTATCAGATTTAACTCATTCAATATTGTATTATTACAAGAAACAAAACTTAATCTAGAAGTAGTAAACTTTTAAAATTATTGCAAAGGATGAGAAAAGATGCTCTATAAAGGGCCTATCAGATTTAACTCATTCAATATTGTATTATTACAAGAAACAAAACTTAATCTAGAAGTAGTAAACTTTTAAAATTATTGCAAAGGATGAGAAGGGAGATTTGATGCTATGGTAGGAGCATCGGGTGGCATGGGAAATTTCTATGATCAATCAAAGTAGATGTAATAAATCATGATGAACATTCGTAGGCATGTGAAATTTCAAGTTTTTATTCAAAATTATGTTTTCTTTTTCTTTTTAATGTTTATGGTCTAGTTAACCTAGGTAGAAAAGCCACTCTGATATCTAGGGGAAAATTCCTCGCCTAGAAAGAGATGACAATCATCTCATTAGATACTTAAATGCCCCTAACACGAGACCCTTTGTAAAGGGTCTATTAGATTTAACTCGTTCAATATTGTATTATTGCAAGAAACAAAACTTAATCTAGAAGTAGTAGGAAACTTTTTAAATCATTGCAAAGGATGAGAAGGGAAATTTGATACTATGGTGGGAGCATCAGGGGGCATGGGATATTTTTGGTCCCCACGATCAGTCAAAGTAGATGTAATAAATCATGACAAACGTTGGTAGGCATGTAAAATTTCAAGTTTTTATTCAAAATTTTGTTTTTTTTTTTTTTCTTTTTAATGTTTATGGTCCAATTAACCTAGGTGGAGAAGTCAAATTATGGGAGATCTCAAGTATCATAACATCACTTCCCAATGAGATGGAACTTTTAAGAGGTGACTTCAATGCAATTCTATCACATTCAAATAAGAATCAAGAAGTTGCAAAAATGTCTCAATCCCAAAAAGACATTCGGAATTTTTTAAATAGCATGAGTTAAATAGATATAATTCCTATGGGCGGCCACTACAGTTGGACTAACGAAAGGAAGGTTTCAACAATATTGCAGAACAATTCCTTAGTTGTATTCCAATCATCTATTATGCCAATATTTGGTTAAAACCACTATCCTATATCACTTACTATTTCAGAAGATTGTGCTCCAATCAAATGACCAGTCAAATTTGAATGAATGAGGTTTCAAGATGAAAAGTTATTAGATTTTTTTTATATTGCTTATAATTTACAAATATTATATTCATATGTGCATCAACACGAGACCAAAACAAGCTCTTGCGAGCACAACAATGAGATTAATACCAGCTCCTTTCAAGCAACCACACTAGAAACCGTCTATGGAAGATCAAGATTCACAACTTAGAAATCCACTTATTTAGAAGCCAACTATGGAAGACCAAAAGTCACAACTTAGAATTCCAAATTAGATGTCCCTCTAGGATTTGAACTTGAGTCTCTACAGTGAGATCTCAATGCTTTAACCAATTAAGATCAACCCCTTAGACAAGTAAAACAATGGTGGATAAATGCAAATGTCCCAAAAGGGTCCAAGATGTTTAGAATCATCAAAACACTGTAACATCTCGAAGGCTGCCTTAAACAGTGGAATAATGATTCCTCTAAAATCATATTCATGGAGAAAAAGGTTGTGGACAATGAAATAAAAACTCTTAATGAAGAAGTAATGACTCATGGTATGTTCCAAGAGGAATAACAAAGAAAACGAATTATTGGCAAAATAGGATGAACTTCTCATTAGAGAAGAAATATATTGAAAGTCAAAATTGAAATAAGGGGATTTAAACACTACATACTTTCATAATGCTACAAAGGTAGGAAATCACAGAATAAATAGCATCCATAAAATCAAAGGATGGAAGAACTCTAACAGATCCAAAAGAAATACAACATGAAGCTATAATTTTTTATGAAGATTTATTGAGGAATCATGGTGCTGCTGATCTCCAAAATCAAGAAATTCTAACTCATATCCCATGTATAATCAATGAAGATCAAAATAAATTTATGTCGATTCTTGTTTCAAAAAAGTAAAATTAGCTTTCTTAATTACATCCAAATAAAAACCCTGGCCTAAATGGTTTCCCAGCAGTTTTCATTCAGAAAAAATGGGATACAGTTAACAAAGAGCTATGAGAAGTGGTGGAAGATTCTTGAAAACCAAGGAAAATTCTTAGGGGGTTGAAAACCGCAAATATCACATCAATTCCTTAGAACCTTGCTCCAAAAAATTTTGGTGAATATCGGCCAATCGCCTTCCATATATAAGATCATATCTGGAATAATAGCAAACAAATTAATTACTATTCCCATATATAATTTCAGATGAACAAAGCAATATCATTTCAAATAGATTGAACAAATGGCATAATTGTTTCCCACAGTCATTCATACAGTTTCTATTTCCAAAATCAAGAGTATGATTGTCAAATTGGATATTAGTAAGACATGATCATGTAGGTTGGCAATTTCTAATCAGAATTATGGAAAATTTTGGATTTAACAAAGCATGAAAGGAATGAATTTTAAGCTGCATATCCAGCCCATGTTATTTTATTATGGAAAATGGTTGCCCTTCTGGATTTTTCAAACCCACTAGAGGTTTGGAGCAAGGAGACCCTTTTTTCCATTTTATTTCTTATTATGGCAGAAGTCTTGGGAAGAACAATTCAAGTTGCTCATCAAGATGATAGATGGAATGGCATTTTAGGCATTTAGGTGGCTCATGTGATTAGCTCTCAAATCCATCAACAATTCACAGATGATACAGTTTTATATGGAAAAGCAAATTATGAGGAAGCAACAATTATGAAAAATACTCTTAATAAATACACTGCTGCCTCCAGTCAAATAATTAATCAGAAAAAATCTAGCATTTCCTTTTTTAACACCAAAGCAGCTACCCAATGTCAAATCATTAATATACTTGGGTTTAAAGTTAGTCAGCTCCCTGGAAAATACCTAGAAATCCCGTTATTAACAGGTGCAGCCAGAACCTCTCACCTGGAATGATCGATTGACACTTGCAGACAAAAAGCAGAATAATGGAAGAGCAAATGTCTGATACTGGTGGGAAAAATAATTATGACTAAGGCAGTACTATCAGCCATCCCCATTTATATGATGTCATGCATACAACTAACAAAAAAGGAAAACACAATCACTTGAAAGTTTGATGAATAAATTCTAATGGCAAGGTTCAAATGAAGCAAAAAGAATTCCATTAGTTGGTGGGAAGTCAAAAGAATATGGTGGGGCAGGAATTTCACATTTTGGAATATCAAAACATGATGTTAGGCAGAAAGCTCATATGGAAAATGTTTGAGAACCTAGAATCAGAATGGAGCCGAATCTTACAAAGGAAATATTTGGATTCATACAAACCATCCTATATACTAACAATTGTCAATCCTCCAAAAGTATCACACTTATGAAACTTCAAGTTAAAATTATGAAACTATGATTACAAGACATCCTTCATGAACAATTAACAATGGCAAGCAAGCCAAATTCTGGAAAGATTTTCAATGAGCCCTTGGTCTACTAGTGAAGTTGAATGGTTCTGAATGAGCCCACCAAGGATCAAGTCTTGCTGAGTGCAAAGCCCCAACAGCATGAGGGATGAGGCCAAGGCTGTGCCTCAGGCGACTTTCGCAAAATCGATACCCCTCAATCCTTGGCTTCTTGGGCAAAGAAGTTTCATCCTATGGATTGTGCTCCCATATTGGGTGGCTAAAACGATTATGGGTTTGATATAAAACCCTCCAATGAAAAAAATCTTTGGGAAGATTCATGGCACAATTACCCTCCACTAGATGAGAATAAGGATCTAACATAAAGGATCTTCTTCTAAGATCTTGGAGAAGCAAAGTTCGAGAGTACCTACAATGCAATTCAATTCATGGAGGGATTAAGTGCAAAATGGAATAATATGAAAAATTTAAATATTCCAAACTTACAAAGAATGGTATTAGAAGAAGAAATTAAAAAAAAAAAATCATCTGTAATAAAGTGGATCAAATTCAATGGGTAAATCGGGTAAATTTACAACAAATGTGGGACATCAAGCAATGGCCCAAATGGGCATCAATAAGGAAATGGCCAATGGCTTTATGTTGGGGTACAAAAAAAAATTTTTTTTAAGAGGGGTAAACGCTTTTGACCCAGAGCTATGAACCAGTGAGGTCACAAACAGGGGACCTCATCCCCAATGTAAACACTCAACAATTACACCTGGATGGGGTTTGAACCTTGATGGCAAGAACAACAATGCAACAACTTAACCATCACACCATGCCACTATTGGCATGTTGGGGTAAAAATTGTCTACCAAGGGCAGGAGCATTTACATAAACTTGCACAAGCGAATTTTAATGGGTGATAGATTGAAAGCTATTGAAATTGAAGGTCCCTCCCATTGAGTTTTATGTTTTTAGGTAGAACCATAGAAGAATAGACAAATCACCTTTTGATTAATTGTACCTTTAAAGAAAATTGTTGGAAGTGGCTATGCATACAATTGGGTTTGTAAAGAGTTTTTCAAAATGATCCAGTAATTTTTTTACAAAGCTGGCCGGCAACTCAAACCAAATCTTGTTTTGCATGTCTTTGGTATATAGCACCCTCAATGGTATTATGTTTGGAGGGAAAGAAACAAGAGAGTTTTTTTTATCAATCTCTCTCAAAATCAACAACCATTAACTTAGAAATCACCATAAGTGAGGTAGTAATGTCAAGGGTAAGAAGCCAATCGAATAAGAATTGACCTTTTTCTAAATGGGTCAATAAATGACTAAAAAAATGGAAGCTTCTTAAAGGCCCTCCTATTCAAGGCACCTGTGGGTTTAACCCAAAGAAGTAAGGAAAAAATCAAATGGCAACCCCCTCTATTAGAAAGACTTTAGATGGATCTGCAAGGGGTAACCACAGTGCCTCTGGTGTTGGATGTGTAATTTGAAATAGTGAAGGTAATATCAAGGCTAGTACTTCCAAGAATTCCCCCCAGGCACAAACAATGAAGCTGAATTATTGGCACTTTTACTTCGCCTTAATCTATGTAAGACAAAATAAAATCACAAACATTCAAATCGAAGGTGATGCCATGGTTGCTATAAGTATAGTAAAAATCAGAAAATCACAAATTGGAAATTAAGCAATATTATTGTAATAATTTGGACAAAATTGAAAATTTTAAATTCCTTTTAACTTCAACATTGTTACAAAGAGGGCAACAAAATTGTCAATGCCTTGGCCAACTATGCCATTCATCCATCAAAATTAATCATTTCTAATAATCAAGATGCATGGGAAGGGACCAACTTAAAGAAAGTTTAGATTCTGAAAGTGTGTGGTAACAAGTATCATATCTCTAACAATAAATGAGCAATTTGCACGATCTGATTCATGATTCAAATCAAACAATTGACACAAACTAACAATATGCTAAAATATTTTGGGCACTAAACAATTATGATGCTCAAATCTTCTAAGTTAAACATAGACATATCTTTATATACAAATCTGATTCCTCTATTGATAAATATTTTTTTCTAATGATGCATTGTTTATTTCTACTAGCATGGCTTGATGATTCATGGATGATCGCTTCAAGTGCCTCATATCACATGAGGCCTTACAAGGAGTGGTTTACTCATTAGAAAGCATATAATGGTGGTGAGGTTTTTCTTGGCATCAACAATTGATGGTTGGAGAAAGGCAAAACTAGTTTTCAGTAATGGAAAAGTGAAAACTCTTACCAATGTGTTGCACATTCCAAAGCTTGTAAGAAATTTAATTTACGTTTCTAAAATGAATGATCTTGTTGTGTATGTCACATTTGACAAGAATTGTTGTAAATTAGCTTGATGGAATTTGAAGTTGGCTAAAAGCGCTTAATGTGGAACTTCATTTAAGCTAGAACCATCTACAATTTCTAACTCTATAGATGTAATTGAAAATTCTAATTCGTGTAGGTTGTGGCACCATAAATTGAGCCACATTAGTGAAAAGAGCCTTCCGACCTTGAAAATATGGTGGATGGTTTCTCAAGTTACTCTACGGGATTTAATTTATGTGAGCACTATGTGTTTGATAAAACAAATAGAGTTCCTTTTCCTGGACTAGAGCTGAGAGAGTTTTGGAAGTTGTTTAGAGTTGATGCATTTGGTCCTATGAATATGCCTTCTATTGGTAAAACTTATTGTGTTTCATTTATTGATGAGTTCTTTAGGTTTCTCTGGATTTATTTTTTGGAACATAATGGAGGTGAACATTGCTCTAGGGAATTTGATGATTTCTATAGACATGAAGGTATTGTGCAACAAGAAACCACTCCATGCATGCCACAACAAAATGGAGTTGCAAAACAAAGAGCAAGACTTTGACAGATAGAGCTAGAAGCGTGTTGAGTAGTGCTTAGTTGGATCAATATTTTGGGGCCTATAAGTATTGTTGGATCCTGAAACCACTGCTCCAAAATCCTAGAACATGATTTAACTTTTAACTTTCAAGACCAAGGGTTGTCATCATGAAAGTAAAACTAAGGTTTATCCACAAATTATGCAGGGTTAAAGGCCAATGAATGAGAGTGGATAGGCTCTCCAACACTTTGAGAGAGCTTCAACCCAGGAGGATATTCCTAGAGGTGATCCTTAACAGGATTCAAAGTGCTGAAAGGTAAAACAATAAAATAACTTTGTAGTAATGTCCAAGGTAAGTTCAACCCCAAAAGCTATCACTGGATTAAAGACTAACCAACTACAAATATACCTCTTATAGAGCTGATAATAACATCGTTGCAGGAAAGATAATGATGCAAGGACATGATTCACAAAATTTCTATTGGCAATGCTCACAAACAGTATTTTCCCTATTTTTTATAACTAAATCATGAATTACAGAGATATGAAAATTAACTTTAAACTATTAGTTAATGATTTTGTTTGTCTAGAAGCATGATTAAATCATTTGTTTCCTAGGAATAGTGCCTATTCAAATGGGTAACAAAGTCACGGTTTACAAGAGGGGAGAAATACTGGATGGAAACATAAAAGGATGATCTAAACACAAATGCATCTGAGAGTAGACATCAAATATAGAACACACTTAATCATCCAAAGTTATGCTATACAAATCCATATGCAAGAAATAAATAATCATTGCAAGGTTTACAACGTTTTAAAAATGCTATGACTTTTATCAAATATTCTTTACATTCATGTCAACAAATGTGACAAGAGAGAAACTAGACAAACTGTTACAAATTCCCCTGAAGACATACACACAACCCTAAAGACATACAACATTTTAAAAATGCTATGACTTTTATCAAATATTCTTTACATTCATGTCAACAAATGTGACAAGAGAGAAACTAGACAAACTGTTACAAATTCCCCTGAAGACATACACACAACCCTAAAGACATACACACGACCCTGGAGACATTCTATCCCAAACATCCATAATAGTTGTTGACCTTCAGATGCTTCAGAACCCACTATAATCTTGAAAGCCTAACATTCAACAGTTGGAACCTTAAAAAATGCATGACACTCACAAAAGTCCACTAGAAACGGCAATGACCAACACCCTGAATGAAACAAGAACTTCTACAAATAGAAAACGGGAAAATGAAGACTCAAAAAGCCCACAGAAATTTGCAACGACCCCTACAATTCAAATTGACCAACTGCATTGATGGAAGTCCATGTCATAGTTCAACAAAACAATAAAAAATGCATCTGCAATAACTTCTGTGGCATTAGATCTCTTTCATTTAGTCAAAAAGTACATATTTGAAATGGCACAATTCAAATCAATCCATAATAGCAGACTTGGAAATTGTTGTAGTAGTTGAATGGATGCATACACAGTCGTGGTTGTGAAAACAGCTCATAGGGAGTCAAAATCTTGATCCTACATTTACATTGCACACCACTGTGGAGACAGATAACATATTTTACCAATAAAATCACTATACAACTAAATAAAATGTCCGTGACCAGGACACTTTACAAAAACAAATAACTATCATGAGCACGCACCAATGAATAAGACAAGGGGCTAATAAAACCATGACCCTCAAGGGCATTAATTGTAATCACTTTTACACCAGATTAACTAGTCAACATGAGATCATAAAAGCTATAGCAACAACATACAAAGGGCCAAAACTCAAAGGGATTAGGGTTTTAGCAAAAGACGTTGCAAAAAAATCCTAAGAACTTCTCTAGAAAATTGAACATTCCAACAGCTCCAATAAATGCTACTTGTTATTTGGTTAAGAGATCTCCTTGTTCTACTCTAGTTGATAAAACATCATATTTAGTTTAGAAGTAAAAAGCCCTTTGTTTGGAACATTAGATTTTTTGGGAGTGAAGTATTAGTTCACATGCTTATAGAAAAATGATATAAGTTGGGTTTTAAGGCTGAAAAATGTTTTTTCCTTGGATGGCAAGAATGTTAAGAGTTCTAAACTTTGAAATCCTCTTAACTCTAAAAATGGCTTATTTTAAAAATGTGGTTTTCAAGGAACTTAGAGTTAATTCTTATCTTGAAACAAAGGAAAAAGAAAAAGAAGAAAATGCATTTTGAAACTAAAACTCATAAGCAAAAAGATGCACATGTGGAAGAGCAACAAGTTGGACTTGAGGATGAAGAGGCAGAGGAAGATTCAGGTGAAAGTTTTGAACATGAAGAATAGGCAATGTCACTTACTCTACCATTGAGGAGCTCAACAAGGCAATAGAAACTAATTGACAAGCATAGCCCACCAAATTTGTGTTGTGTATTTTCTTTACTTATACTAACAATGAACTTAGGAATATGAAGGAAGCTCTTTCTTCAAAGGAATGTAAGTCTTGGGAAGGGGCCATACAGAAGGAGATGATGGCTTTGGAAAAATGTGACTTGATATTTAGTGGATCTACCCAAGGGAAGGAAGCAAATAGTAAGTTGGAAAGGCACAAGGCTAGACTAGTGGTGAAAAGTTACTTCCAGGTTGAAGGGGTGGATTTTGGTGAAATATTCTCTCTTGTTGTTAAATTGACTTCTACTAAATTCCTATTTTCTATTGTTGTTGCTTGTGATTTTAAAATAGAGCAAATGGATGTTAAAATTGTTTTTTTTGCATGGGGATTTTCAAAAGAATATTTCTCTAAAACAACTTACCAATATTGTGGTGAAAAGAAATGAAATTCTAATTTACAAGTTAAAGTGGTCTTTGTACTGTTTGAACCTATCAACTCAAATGTGGTATCTGTAAATTTTATGATCAGATTTAAAGCACAGAAAATTAATTCAAAATCAGACACAATAACACAGCAGATACCCTAGGAAAACCCTCCTCTTGAGGGAGAAAAACCCAGCAACAATATATCACTTATATATTGAAATGTCACAAAGTGATCTTCTTACAAGTGGCCAATAATCAGGCCTAACAATATGCACCAAGGAGTGATGCAACACAGAACTATAATGCTGATAGAACTCAGCCTTCAACAATATGCTCTCCTACAGAATTTCCTCTTCCAAATAATTCGCACTTCTCCTTCTAAGACTAATATTGAACTGACTTTTCAACTTGATGCCTTACAATGAGAATGGTATTATATATAAATACAAGAGGAGAGGATGCGTCTTTTGCCAAGAATGAAGTCGGCCATCATAAGTAAGACGACTTATAGAAAATCGCGTCTTTTGAACAAGGTCGGCCTTGTTAGGAATTAAGTGCCTTTTTATTAACAATTATTTTCTTAACAAATAGAAGTGTCTTCTAAGAAAATCGCGCCTCTTGGGGACTCCATAAATTAAATAGCTTAGAGTTATTATTTAATTTATTCATCATAAGAAGATCGCTGGAAGTTACTTCTGACGCTGCATGTTATCATCAACAGTATCAGAAGTTTGATGCTCTTGCATTAGGGCTTGTTTTGTATGTAGTGAGGTTGATCATTGTGCTTATTTAAATTAATTAATGATTGATTGTTAATCATTTTTTTGTATGTTGATCACATGTTATCAACAACGAATAAGGAAGTCAAAAATCAGCTTTCTAGTGCCTTTGATATGAAAGATGTAGGGGCTACAAAATATATCTTGGGAATGAAAATCAGCAGGAATCAGGTAAACCAAAAGTTTTGGCTTAATCAAAGTATGTTGGCACTGTTTTGCAACAATTTGCTAAGAAGAATTGTAAGCAAGTATTCCTTTATCTGTTGGTATTAGGCTTTTTGCAACAATGTCCTAAGTTGGATGATGATTTTAAAGATATGTATATTGTTCCTTATGCTAGTGCAATAGGTAACCTAATATATGTAATGGTTTGTACTAGACCAGATATTCCAAATAGTAGGAATTTTTAGCAAGTTTATGTCTAACACTAGTACAGAACATTGGAATTAGGCTTTATCTGTTGGTATTAGGCTTTTTGCAACAATGTCCTAAGTTGGATGATGATTTTAAAGATATGTATAATGTTCCTTACGCTAGTGCAATAGGTAGCCTAATATATGTAATGGTTTGTACTAGACCAGATATTCCAAATAGTAGGAATTTTTAGCAAGTTTATGTCTAACACTAGTGCAGAACATTGGAATTATGTAAAAAAAATTAAATTGGGTTCAGATATTTGTGGAACTTCTCATTTTTGTATTTGTTATCATGGGACTAATGATGTGGATAAAATATTGGATATACAAGGCTTTGTTGATGTAAATTGGGCTAGAGATTTAGATAACAACAGGTCAATTAATGGCTATTTGTTCATTTTGTTTGGGGGTGTTGTTAGCTAGATGAGTAACAAGAAGCCTATGGTCACTCTTTCCACTATAGAAGCAAAGTACATGGCTATGACACATGCTTGTACAGCTACAAAATTTGTGTTCAAGCATTGTCTTTGACTGTTAGAAGTTGAAAATCAATTGTAATAGTAAGAGTGCTATCTATTTGGCTAAGAATCCAATCTGCCATGCTTGGACTAAGCATATTGATTTTCAGTATCACTTTGTTCACAAAAATATTGAGCATAAGAGGGTCCAAGTACATAAGGTTGCTATTTTGGAGAATGTCACAAATTCTCTCACTAAGCCAATAAGCAGGGAGAATTTTTATTAGTGCAAAAAGGATATGGTCCTTCACTCGCTAACACTTAGTGCATTCATCTTATATTCCCTATTATGTCTTCATAATATAATATCAAGTCAAAGAATGTTAGGATTAGGCATGTTATTCACCTTGCAACTCATAAGGGTCTTGTGTAATGTAATTATTCATGTTGACAATAAGTAATGTATGATCTCCAAACATTGTGGACTAGGTAAATGGGATGCCTATTTAAAGATGGAGATATTACTCATCTATTATTATTCTCAAGGATATTTGGAATATTGTGGCAAGAGAGCATTCAATGGGGGGTTACAATTGGAAGGTCAGCAATAGGAGCTATGGAGCATCTTCCTTGATTGCTGGTCATGCAAAGTAATTAGCTTCTCCATCATGGAGAACTTGGGAGTTTTTTTACCATCATGGAGCATCTTGTCATTATTAGTTGCATGTGGGTGTAACTAGTGCCCTTATGAAATACTTATGCCAACTTGGTAGTGGAGGTCAAAGATGCTTGTGGCAGTTATATTCTATCTTGAGATGTTGTATTCTAGGAAAATGGCGCATTGGGCCCTATTTTTGGGCACATGGTTTTGGCCACTTGTTTTTAGGATACCACTTGCAGTTTCTAGTTTTCAAACTTTATATATTGGAAGTATGAGATAAAGGTATTATGTTGATTTACAAATTTGAGGACAGCTATGTTGTTGAATTGTTACCAAACCAAAGAGATAGTTGATTGCATTGATTTACTCCTTTAGTTGAGATTAATACAAGACTAGTCCTCTCTTTGGTGGTGAAGCTTTTTCTAGAAAGGGTTTCTCCAAGTTTGATTGTGTCCTAATGCTTGAATGGACCACAAAGCACCCAGTTAGGGAGTCATGATCTCAAACTGAGTTGAGGGGTTCAGATCAAGATGGTTCTCAAGTTTGGTACATACTCTTGAGCAATGTTTAAATACAGATTTGCTTTCAGCAATCTAGTGTTTGCCAAAATGAACCTATGGCCAGTTTATGATTGAAGGATAAATCTACAGAAATTACTTGTATGAAAGTTCAAGTATTAGTATATTGTTGTTATAGTGTTGTTGTTTAAGTGCCTTTAATTGCTATCAAAGTGTTGTTGAAAGGTTCCCTTGGCTATACTTTACTGCCAAAGTCTTACTTGTGGCTGTTGAAGTGTCATTGAAAAGCTTGTGATGATGTTGAAGATTGCCCAAGTTGCAAAAGTGATTTCAGTTGCTATTGAAGTCTATGTGTGGCTTTTGAAGTGTTGAAGAAAGTCATTCATGGCTACTAAAGCATGCATGTCACTGCTGAAGCAAGTTGATCCCTATTGACATGCACAAAGGTGGGAAATAGGCCATTATGCCCATTGTCTGGCTGTTGATTGGAAAAGGTTTTGTTTTTTCATCTTGTTGGTCATGTGGGTAGAAAAGGGCAATAGAACACCAAATAAAACAAACTGTTTTGTCTTTGGGGGAGTTGAGCAATCAAAGAGGGATAAAGGGGAAACTTTGAGACTATTCAAAGGTTCAATTGGCTCTGTAAGTGACTCTCACACAAGTTGTGAACAAAGAAGGTGTTGGAAGGTTCTTGTGGCTGTAGGAGCAAAGAGGAGGCCTGAGAGTGTGTTTTTGATATTGTAATTCTCTAAAAGACTATTTCTATGGCATTATACTCCTTGTATTGGCACTAATTAGTGATAGGATGCCGAAGGCATACCCTTCTTGGAGTTTTTCACCCATCTAGAGTTTTCTCCAAAGGAAACTATTGTGTCGTGTGTTATGATTTTTGTGTGTGCTCTATTATTTAATGTTTCTTTCTTGTTATTTGATTTGCATAATAATTTGTTGGAAGTTGAGAGGTCAATAAATCTAAAAAACCATAATTAATGAGTCATTAGGATTATGAATCCAATGATTTATGGATCAAGTGGTATCAAAGCCATAAGTTTATCAATATTGATTAGGGTTTGGACAATTTATGCTACAAGGCCAAGAGGTAGTGAGAACCTAGTTCCTTACAAATGTGAGATCAGCACAAGGTAGTGGAATAGGGTTGTTAGAGCAATCGCTAGAGAAGAGGAGGAAGGTGAAGTCCATTTTAGAAGACTCAATGAAGATTTGGCTAGGGCCTCTAGCTCAATGGGAAGATTGATTGAATTGAGAATTTTATGCAAGCAATGGGTGAAAAAATGAGAATGATGCCTAAACTCAAGAAAGAACAACTAGTGAAAATTGAACCAAAGGAAGGAGAATCATACACATAGAGTGTTTTCAAGGCTGCAGCAAATATAAACATATGATGGAGAGATTAGTGCTAAAAAGTTGGATAAATGGATATCCCAAATGAAGGCACATTTCAACCTTCATAAGCTAACTCCTCATCAACAAATCTCATTTGTCAAGCTCAAGTTATTAAGCCATGCTCTCACATGGTATGAGAGTGTAAAGACCCTTGCGAATTTCGGCCTTTATTTTCAGTTTCGCTCACTTAGGTATTTCGTCAAACAGTTGGTGAACAATCTCTTTCCAGCAGATAAGTGATTTCTCCTTTTTGTTTTGAGTTTATATGATGACAAGGATTCATGAAATGACTTAGAAGACTTCAACTTTCAATGCCCAATGACTACTAGTGCAATAAGAATGCAAATGCAATTATTTCTATGATTTCCCAATGCAAATAAGTGACTGATTTTTATGCAAATATTCTGTTACAGCAGTATGACATTTGGTCAAACATATCATGAGTAAATTCCAAACTC
>VDFB02339650.1:0-17011 GCA_007258455.2 Sequoia sempervirens
GATTAATAGATCTTACTATGTTAATGAGAATGTTGGTATTTTAGATGAAGATCCAGATGATAATGAATGCTTGTTCTTGGTGATCAAAGATGAACCTACTTCTAATCATTTAGAAAGAAATTTAAAGGAAAATTGTTTGGAGAAGGAGAAGGAGAAGGAGAAAAAAAAAGGTAAAATTATCTCTACCCTACATGCTAAATAGGAAAAGAATTTTTGGGTTGCTGATAGCGGTTGTTCACGTCACATGACTGATGACAAGAGTAAGTTTTTGAAACTTGAAAAATATGATGGAGGCCTGGTTATGTTTGGAGATGATACTAGTGCTAAAATATGTGGGATAGGTTCAATAAGTTTTGATGGAAAGCATCATACTGACGATGTCTACTATGTTAAGGGTTTAAGGCATAATTTGTTGAGTGTTGGTCACATGTGCAGAAAGGGATATGATCTTGTGTTTAAGAATGAGAAATGCGATATTTGGAAAGGATCAAGAACTTTGATTGCTATAGGAAAGAAATCTGAAGGGAATATTTATCAGCTTAAAGGTATTGATGGATGATGTTTTATGACTCAGATAAATGATAGCTGGTTATGGCATAGGATAATGTGTCAAATGAATTTTGATAAATTTGCAAGGATTAGTACTATTCAAGCCATGATAGATCTACCAAGAATTACAAACCCTGTAAATGCTATCTAGAGGAATTGTCGGTTCGAGAAGCATAAAAGAAATCATTATAGATTAAGGGAAGAATATACTACAAGATTGATTGATTTGGTTCATACAGATCTTTATGCTCCTATGAGAGTGTGAAGCCTACATGGTGAAACCTAATTTATGCTTTTAATTGATGATTATTCTAGATATATATGGGTTACATTTTGGAGAGAAAATTCAAAAGCATTAGATAAATTCAAAGTATTCAAGGCTATGGTTGAAAATGAAGTGAATTTGAAGATAAAATAACTGTGATCTGACAGAGGTGGTGAATTCACTTGCCATGAGTTTAATATGTTTTGTGAAGTGAATGGAATAAAAAGATAATTATCTACTCTAGGAACTCTTCAGAAAAATGGAGTTGTTGAAAGGAAAAATAGAACAGTTCAAGAAGTTGCTAGGTCAATGATCACTGAAGAAAATTATTGGAAGTTTATTGGAAAGAAGCAATTCACATTATTGTATGAAGAAAAAAAAAGTACGAAGACTCCCTATGAGCTATGGAATGGAAGAATACCTATAGTTAAATATTTCACGGTATTCAAAAGAAAATGCTACATAGAAGAGATGAGGAAACAAAAGAGATAAAGGAATATTTCTTTGTTACTCTACTAAAAGCAAGGAATACAAATGTTTCAACAAAAGATTGAGGAATATTGTGGAAATATCAAATGTGAAGCTTGATGAAACAGTGAAGAATTCTATTGATATTGATGGATATGTGTCTGATGAACATGACTGTGCAAGAATAGAAGAAATTGAAGAAGGAAATGATAGAGATGAGTAGAAAGAGTAGAATGAAAGAGAAGAAGATGCTTCGGTAATTTCCCCTATAACACCGAAATATGTACAAAGGAATCATTCAGAAAGTTGGATTATTGGAGACAAGAAAAAAGGTGTGTTGACTAGAAGCAAAGTTGTTGCTGAAGTAAATGTGTGCTTACTCTGTGAAATCGAGCCAAAGTTAGTAAGAGAAGTCTGTAAGGATGAACATTGGAAGGAAGCAATGAAGCAATAAATTTTGCAAATTGAAAGGAATCAAACTTCAGAATTGGCCCCAAGACTGACACATAAAAATATCATTGGATCAAAATGGGTATTCAAAAAAAAGTTGAATGAAACGGGAAAGTTGTCAAAAACAAAGAAAGGCTTGTGTGTAAAGGATACTCGCAAGTAGAAGGTATAGAATTTTAGGAAACCTTTTCCCCAGTAGTAAAAATGGAAGCTATAAGTATGTTCTTGGCATTAACTGCTTATGAAGATTTCAAATTCTATCAAATGGATGTGACGTCAACATTTTTGAATGGTGAACTAGATGAAGAGGTGTACATGGAACAACCAAAAGGATTTTAGTTAACAAATCAACTAGATATGGTGTGCAGATTGAAGAAAGCATTATATGGACTTAAGCAAGCTCCTAGAGCCTAGTATGCAAGATAGATAGCTACTTGAATCAACAAGGATTTAACAAAGGTACGGAAAATAGTAATTTGTATTTCAAAATTGAGAATGAGAAATCTTGATTGTAGTGGTATATGTTGATGACATTATCTTTGGAGGAAGTGAAAATATGTGGAAGATGTTTGCAGAAGAAATGCATAAATAATTTGAAATATCTATGTTTGGTGAGATGAATTTCTTTCTTAGGCTACATATTAATCAAATAGAGAAAGGAATTTTCATTTCACAATCTAAGTATGTGATAGAAATGTTGAGAAAATTTGGTCTGGATGGTTACAAACTGGTAAGTACTCATATGGTAGCTAGATGCAAGTTGGGAAAAGATGATGATTCAACTAATACTGATAAGAGAAAGTATAGATCTATGATTGGTGGACTATTGGATTTGACTGCTACTAGACCAGATATTGTGCATGTGATTTATCTTGTGGCTATATTTCAAGAAGATCTTAAGAAAACACATTTTACTGCAGTTAAACAAATATTCAGATATTTGAAAGGCACTCCAAATTATGGATTATGGTATCCTAAAGATACCGATTTTCAATCAGTGATTATACAGATGTAGAATGGGTTGGATGTATAGATGATAGAAAAAGTACAAGTGGTGGTGCATTCTTTATTGGATGTAGATTGGTGGAATGGTTGAGTAAGAGGCAAGATTGTCTACTACTGAAGCTAAGTATATTGCTACTGCATTGTGTTGTACACAAGTTTTATGGATGAAACATACATTGAAAGATATCACAATGAGACATGATGATCCTATTCCTATCTTCTATGATAGCACAAGTACAATTAACATTTTGAAGAGTCTTGTGATCCACTCAAGAATGAAGCATATATCTACTAGGTATCATTTATTAAGAGAGAAGGTCATGGAGAATGAAGTCAAGCTTTAATATGTTTCAACAAAATATCAGATTGTAGATATAGTTACAAAAACTCTTCCAAAAGATACTTTTGAGTATCTCTAGGAGAAGCTAGGGGTTATTTCCCCTCCTTTTACAAACTAAGATGCATTTGGAGATGCATCAATCTAGTGAGTTCATGATTCTATCTTTTGGAATGATGTTTGTTGGTGGTTGTCCTCAGGGGGAGTAGGAATATTTTCTAAGTGTTGTCATCATGAGTATTTTGTTTTCATGTCAAAGGAAGTTTCAATGGACATATCTTATGACTTTTCCATTGATGTCAAAGGGGGAGAGAGAGCATGTGAAAATTTCATAATAGAAAGCAGGTAATGAGGAATATGATCTTATAAAAGGGTTGAAGCAGAAAAGAAAAATCATGAGAAGTATTTTTAGAATAGGTAAGGTGTCTTTGATGGTTTTTCACATCATGTGTTGCCATCAATGACAAAAAGGGATATTGTTGCAAGAATGGAAAAGGAATGAAGTGTTTTCATTGATGTCAACTAGCCAACTCATTATCTACTAGTTGCTATTGATCAAGTATATGTCAAGAATATTACGAAAATTGTATTAAAAGAATGTTGCTAGTTCTGGGGCTTGTGAACTATGTTTTTCTATGTGTTTTTTGAGGTCTGAGAGAATTGTTGTTGGTCCAGATTTCTCTTTGATGAATCTTATGGCGTATGGTTCAAGAGTTGTGTTGCCACTACTAAATTTGACACCATTTTCCAACGAACGTTTGTCAGTGGTTCAACAAATCTTTGTCAGAACAACAAAAAAATGAAGAAAACATTTTCATCACTATTTTTTCGTTGCATGTCCGACGACGAATTAAATGAAAAAATAACTACACAGATTCATTGGTTGTTTGCATCATAAAATGACTCAGATGTTCGTCAGAATATCAATGAAATGGGCATTGAAAGAACACCTGAAGTTCGTCACCATTTTGACAAAATGGGAAAGTATTTACAATGAAGCCTTCATCGTAGCTAAGCAACTTCGTCGAGCCTTTATGTGATTCATCGGTGCCATTCATTGAAACTGTGATGAAATGGCCAAGGAGTTACGACAAAGCCTTCGTCATAGCCAAGCAACTTTTTCAGATCTTTTCTACGGTTCGTCGGTGAACTACGTCAAAAGTGTGACGAAATGGCCAAGGAGTTACGATGAAGCCTTTGTCGCAGCCAAGCAACTTCATCATACCTTTTTTGTGGTTCGTCAGTGGATTTCGTCGAAATTGAGATGAAATGGCCAAGGAGTCACGATGAAGCCTTCATCGTAGCCAAGCAACTTCGTTAGACTTTTTTTGTAGTTCATCATTAGACTTCTTCGAAATTAAAATGAAATGTACAAGGAGTTATGATGAAGCCTTTGTCGCAGCCATAGCAACTTTTTCAGACCTTTTCGGTGATTCATCAGTTGTCTTCGTCAAAATTTTGACGAAACAATGCATTTTTTAATTTTAAATATTCATTGAAATGTACAATTAGTGAGAGATGAATCAAGTCATGACCCTTCATATTCAAATCTCGGGAAATTATTTTATTCGGTCATTTTCATGTTTATTAGACACCCGCTAAGACATCATGTATTTTCGCCAACGCCTTGATTCTCTACGATAGTCAATATTACATATCACTTTGGTGTCACACAGTCTCATCGATGTTCTGAGTCTCACCGATAGCTAATAGATCATATGTTGCTATGGTGTCATGCAGTCATACCAACGTTCTGAGTCTCCCCGAGAATTATTCCTTTGGTCTTAAGTGTATCTCTACGATTCTCACCAATGATAACTTATCACTGCGACTTTGGGGGTCGTCAGGACATTCCTTCGACTACTTAATAGCTTACAATCAAACTTGATCTTGAAATCAAACTTAAGCTTGAAATTACAAAACATAATATCATGCCAATTAATTTTACCATTGCCATTCCAGACCTTTAGCTTATGGCAGAATAAGTACCAAATTTCCTGAGCATAAAAACATTCTAAAAGAATATGTTTGATAGTTTCCCGAGTCCTGCAGATACTACAGATTTCAACACTTTCATGGTTAGATTTATAGGGATCTATCTTTTTCATTAATGTAGATGTAGGTAAAGGAGAAATAATTATAATTGTAACACTATTCATAGTCCAGTAAATTATGTTTGTAATGTTTGTTCAATGGACCTCAGTTTTATCATTATATTGCCCATCTAATACCATATTTTAATCCATGGTTCAGCTATCTCAGATCTAAAAAATCACCTTCAATTAACTATTTATAGTACTATAAAATAAGGTAAGACTTTTACTTGAGAAATATTGGGTACACTTGTAGGATTAAAGTTCTCGCAATCATCAAGATTTATTGGTACACAGACACAACCTGCAACATATGAAGTAATGGATGACTACAAGTTAGTGAAATGGTCCTTAATATGTGAGTGGTTTGCAAATTGATTGGTATAAAATAAGGTTACAAACAGATCTACATGAAAAATTATGAGGACAATCTACTATAATCATCAAAATAGATGAAAAGTGCAAAGGAAAGAGCCAAGCTACATCTCTAGAGCCTAAAAAGAACACATGCAAGAAACATAAAAAAAAGAACAAACCAGTTTTTGGATGAATACAAAATGGTTCCTTCAGCAAGTGATTCATGTGCTTTCACACTTGACACATGACATTAAGAATATTTAAGTCTTCCTCTGTTAAATTAAATACTTACAGAATTAACCCAGAAACCAATATTATATACCTCCATGTCTAGCCAAGGGTAGGTATAAGAGAAAAAAAATTCTTAAATGCAATGCCGAAAAATATCAATGTGTGTGTAGGTTTGTATTACTCAAAATATCATTTCACTACCTAAGGAAAAATACCAAAGTGATGTTTTAAATTTCAATCTTCACATAGGCTCCCTTATTGCTACACATGCATATACAAGCATTATTTGAGATTTAAACTATTCAAATATTAAGGATTTAATTAGCTATAAAATAGAAAGTTGTTGTTTAGACATAATCCATCATCTTTTACATATCTTTATTCACTCCTAGCGCTTTAGATAAATTTGTGTAAATCAGACATAAATGTGAATATTTTATGATAAAGAAAATTCTTAAAAGGAGGGGGGAGAGAGAAAAGGGTAGGGGGCAAGAGAATGCTTGAATGTATAGCAAAGTATAACATTTTGATCATTATAACAATGAAAAGAATCTTAAGTTTGAAGCATTAATATCATTTACAACATTTATGATCAAGAATGAATGTAAGTACAGAAATTTTTGCATACCTTCAGATGGTACAAAATTTCATGGTTAAGTTGAAGCGTCCCATCAACAACAAGATCCAAATATCTATATATCTATGTCAATCGAGCCTCTAAACCCTTTAGAGCTGTCAATTTTTCAACTAACCTGTTATGCACAAAAGTCAAATTTTAGAGTTATGTCACCACTAAAAACAGAAGAAACAGAGCTTTGAAACCAAATCCACACACAACACAATGTGGTATTATACAAATCCATACAAACAAACTAAAATCAAAACATTGGAATGGAAACAATTTCAAATTATGATGCAGGGCATGGATTCAGGGTATAAAGAATCATTTTTCTACCACCATAGTGAAAAGTTAGAACTTTCTTTCATCTTTGCATATTGGTTTGATGATTCAAACGATGCATTTCTTATATTGAAAAGTGCATTACCTTATTGAGCTTCTCTTTGTTTTGAGAATAGTTTAATATTATCTACTTAAAAGGGCCAACCACGTGATGGGGAAGCTCATTTGGCCCCTCCCCACCTCACATCACTCTCAATTCCCCATACCCAATCATATAACATTAATCATTCATTCATCCATTAATAACATATAACATTCATTCATTAACATATAACATTCATTAATTAACATATTCCCATTCATTCATTAACATATAATATTCATTCTTTCAGTTTTTACATATTATCAAAAAATATAGTTGTCATGATATGATTACAATCACTTTTTTTTTGTTTCTTTTTTAAAGCTACATAAAGCTGAAGTGGAGTATCATTTTCTAAAAAAATATATGTCCCCCCTTTAGTTGTCCTACCCTCTACTCATGATCTTGATGTATGCCTAGTCATCTGCTCATGACGTGGATGTCGCTGCAAGGGGGGTCTGCTACAATAAGAAAGAAATGTTAAACTAATATGTTTTATTATTATTGTTACAAGTATTTCATTAATTAAAAGAACATTAAAGTGGTTCTCTTTACCTGATGGGTCCACATCATGTTCCTAAACTTTTGTTATCGACTCATGCTCAACATGTTGAACACCCTCTAAATTCTGATGTGTAGTTGAACACGAAAGGTTACATTAATTAATACATCAATTGAAATTAGATATGTTTAAGAGAACATGACGGTGGTCCTCTTTACCTGATGGGGCCACATCATGTTCCTGATCTTCTCTAGCTTGATCATGCTCAACACATTGATCATGCTCTACATGCTCTAAAGTTGAAACACGAAAGGTTACATTAATTAATACACCAATTGCAATTAAATATGTTTAAAAGAACTTTAGATTAGTCCTCTTTACCTGATGGGGCCACATCATATTCCTGATCTTCTCTAGCCTGATCATGCTTAACATGTTGATCACGCTCTACATGATCTAAAGTACCGGGATGCACACCATGACATTCATTTGCACGTTGTGCTCCACCCTCACTAGGTTGCATTCCAATGTCATGAGCAGTATTATCATTGCTTGAATGTTTAAATCAAATAGGCATGTACTTACTTAATGGAAAAAATTAATATTGAATAGATTGCACAAGTATTCAATTTTAAATAAACTTTAATGAGTTTATTTACCTACGTGTCGGATGCAATGGAAGATTGTGCTTTCCTAGTCAAGACTCTTAAGCGTTCAGCAATGGCTCCATAGCCTTGTTGGAAGGCAATCTTCAGGTCCTCTTCTGTGGGAACTCTGTTGAATTCAGAGCCCTCCATTTTTACATAAGATCTTGAATTTTTATTCTATGGTGTGATAAAACCAAAATTGTTTTCATTTTATTATAATTTGGATGCAATATTTCATTTATTGATACTTACAATTTGTGCGACTAATTTCATATAACCACCAGAGCCAAGTTTTTTGTTTCCCATGCTTTTCTAGTCTTGCCTTTGTTGCCTTCGATGTGTCAGATAGCCAATGAAAATTTTGAAATACATTAGATTATGTAAAAAGAAATATTAATGAGTATATAATTGCATTGTTGATAGTATCACATACCTCCCTTGGCCCAGTGGTGTCTTTCCTTTTTTCTTTTCAGCCTTCTATCCATCCGACACCAGGTCCTTCCACTCTCTCTCTGGAGTCATGTGGGGATGCTCGGGTATGTGCAAGATCATGATGGGCCAAAAAGTGGCGATATAGTGGGTATTTGTAGGGTATGTGGCTGACAACTTTTTTTTAACCCAAAATTAATGAAACAAAAAGGGTGTTTAAAGGAGATTTTTAGCTTTCCACCAATATAAATTATACTTTGCTTTGAATTTGTAAATAATTATTATTCATTTTTTATTTGAATTTATTCTAAGTCTGATTGATAAATTTGATTGAAAAAATCTATAGCTTTCAAATAGTATCACATTTTTTGAATCGAAACATGTGTATTACATTACATGCTTTTGCATACTAGAGGATTAAAAAAAATAAAAAAATTCATGAAGTTTTGACCAGTTGAGTGGTTTAGACATCACAGTTTTAATATTTTTAAAAAGTTGTAATAAAAATCATAATTAATTATTTACTTGGAAAAAAAATTACAAAAATATGTCATCACATTGGGACATGAGTCTTCTACTTATATCAAATCTTATAAAAATTATCATTTATTGTGGTTAGGGTGGTCGGACAAACACCTACTTCTTATTTTTCCACGAAAATTAAGTGCCTCTTGCATTAAAATTTTAGAATTTTCACCAAATAGATTTTTGTTTTCTAAAAAATAAACCTAGTAGTTTAGAAACTACATTAAATTTTCTACAAATTATATTCTTACATATTTTTTTGAAATAATATAGATAACTTAATCAGAATTTTTATGTCAAGTTGCTGGCAATTTTTTGAATTACCCGCCGGAGCTGTTTTTCATGATGATCCTACACATACCCACTCGTGCCTTTTGTTCTTCTCTAAATGTGACCTATATTGGTCCCTCGCATACTTTAGATAGGTACCGGCTTTCTTAAGGACCTTGGTTCGGTTGAATGTTTTATCACTGAACAGCACAACTAAACGGTTAATGAGCTCATCTTTTAAATCTTCATTTTGGGCATTCCACCATGTACGTATGGTGGGCCCGAAGAGCTCCAATGTAATATCACTTAGATGTTTATAAAAAACATCATTTCATGCAAAATGATCATGGGATCAATAGTCTAAAAAGAGCGATCAATAAGTAAATTTCAATTGGATTATATATAATAATAATTAAAACATTTTAAAGTACCTGGGACCTTCTCTATCTTTATGGGAACAAAATCCTCAGTCACCACAAATGTGACCAGCAATGTTCTAGTACTAGTAATACAAGAAGATCTAGGAAATGCTACTAAAACATCACCAGTAATAGTGGCCTCTGCATCCCCAGGTACATGTCCTGACCCATGTTCTGGTATGTGTTCGCTGCCAGAGGGTGCATTAATAGATGCCTACATGGTATGTGTTGCCAAAATTTCACACGACAATATAGGCACAGATTATGGGGTCAAATGATGTGATGTATGCATAGGAAGATCATGATGGACACTTGTACCAACCCTTACTCCTCAGGCAGCACTTGCAGTACCCTAACCATGGCCAGGAGCATCATGAGGAGGCAAATAACCCTGTAAAAACAACACATATTTTAGTTCATGACATAAAAGAGTACAAAATATAAAACCATGAATGAACTTATGTTATAATTAAAGACCTCATCACAACTTACTTGCAAATTTTGTAATCTCTTAGTCAATATTTTAACTCTCTCTCTTATCTCATATGTTTGAGGCACTATGAACATCAACTTAATCATTTCTTCATTACATTTTTTTTGTATATTCTTTATCATATCGAGAGGGTTTGTTGAATAATTAATGTCATCATCACAAAATATTGATTGCACCTCACTATGGATGCTCTCCTCTACTGCTAGTGCCTTTCCCCAATCAGTTGACTGCAACAAGAATATTAACAACATTATCAAAATTAACCCAAAAACTTATGAAAAAAAATAATAATAAAACATTTTGCTTGTATCTAATTTGTACAATTACAATGAGGTAAACCTGTCGGGTAGAAGCACCTGAAGATACATCATGATCTGTGCTCTGGACCAGAGCCTTCTCTGTATGATCAATGTCCCCCTGTGACAAAAATTAAATATAAAAAAAATTATCGAAATGAAACCAATAGACTTACGAAAAAAAATATAAGAATAAAATGGTATATTGGATTCACTAACTGGAGGTTGGGTAAAATGGTACATAGTACGTACCACCCCCATAGTAACTGTGTTTGTAACTAAGCGATTCGAATTGTAATCGATTAGCAAATCTTTTCCTGCAGTTATTGATTTTATCGCACATATGAATACACGGTTTCCCTCGCACGCCTCAAATATGCAATTGGGTTGCTTATTTGTTGACCTAGGTCGTGTACTATTTATAAACCTTGCAATATTCCCTAATATTGTTGGCCTTCTATTAATGTACATAGCCACTCCTTTATTTTGATCCTTATCTTTTAGTTGTATATAATTTGTTGACAGTGCATACCTACTCATACTTTGTGTATATCAAACCAGTTGCATCCAATATTTGTAACTATAACAAGGTCCAACATACTCCATCAATTCAGTAACTTTTTTGTAATG
Organism: Sequoia sempervirens; assembly: GCA_007258455.2. NCBI lineage: Eukaryota > Viridiplantae > Streptophyta > Pinopsida > Cupressales > Cupressaceae > Sequoia > Sequoia sempervirens. Next base: position 11,010 of record VDFB02339650.1, read on the forward strand.
GACCTTTATGCCATCCATGTAAAATAGGCCCAAACCATGTAATGACGATGGTGCTATGCGATATATCCTCTCATTGACACAAAAAATAGTGTTTATTGGAGGAATTTCCTTGGGCACCCATTGTTTCCGTAGATGTTTGTACCTCAAGGGCACCTTGACATCGCCTATGCTCTCATCATCATAAGAACATGACCCCCCTTTAGCAAGAAAAAATTCTATGTGTTTACATAATTTTCTTCTAATCTTTTGACCTCTATTTGATATCCCTCTTTTAGACATACTACATGTCTCACTTTCCTCTTCTCTTCCTGAATTTGCCTCGCTCAAGGAAGACAGATCTGAAAAAAACCTATTTGGTGGTACCTGCACTCTTAAGGATGTTGGATGAAGTTCTTTCATGGTGATGTGATCCCAAGGTGACATTATGATTAATCTATCATTTCATCGTTAGAATTTCATAGGTTATAAGGTAATCAAGTCTTGATAGATTGCAAGCTATTGTTACTACCATCCAAATGTGTCCATCACAAATCAAATCTACTTAATGTTTGAACTCCCAAACTTTGTAACAAGTGTTAAATGTGACTATGGTCCACCAGTTACACAACCAAGGCCTCAAATGTATTCTTTAATTGTAATCAAAAGACTTTTTCTCTTCATTCAAGTAAATAAACTTGAAGGGAAACACCACCAAGTGGTTTATTGGACACCTACATGACTAAAAATAGCAGCAAATTTACATTTAATTTCCATATATCTAAGTAGTTAATGGGGAGGGAGTTTGTACTAGGCCTGGTTAAGTCATATTAAATCTTCCTATGTCTAATTACTAGGAGACTTTTGGTATGTTTTAAGGTAGGATGATTGATGAAAGATCCCAAAGACTAGCCTTTCTCCATGGTATCCAGGTACACATAGTAATGGTCTTCTCTTATATGGTTGGACATGATTTAAAAAACTTAGCTAGGAATTATTCATTTAACCTAAGGTTTTCTCATAATGCCATCATTGGAAAAGTATGATCAAATTCTTCTATTATGAAGAATTGGTCTATGTTCCTCTAGTAATCACTATAAATGTTTGTAAGGATAAAATGACTAATTGCATCAGGTAGGAGAGAATCAACTTTGAGTTCTTCAAAGATTATATTCCTCTATTCATAATTTTTAAGGGTTGTGTGTGGAAGAGGTTATCACTACCAAGAAGGGAGGAGACCTTTCCTTGTATTCTTTTATAATTTTCATATAATTCTTATTTATTTTACACCTACATTTACAAATACTCATACATATGCATTTACTGTTTTCATTTATTTCTCATGTAGTTTAATAGTTTGATCGATTTCATATTATATGTGTTGAAGACTTTAGAATTTCAATTACATTAATTTATGGATATGTTGTATCTATAACACTATGAAACCATATGCTCTTTGTATTTATACTTGCATTTAGAAATACACATTTATATACATCGATATAGATTTCTTTAATGATATGTTGCATTTATTGTTCTAGGAGAGCATCCAGTAGTTGTATTTACATTTACATTTTAAAATACATACATACATAAATACATACATACATTCATACATATATACATACATACATACATACATACATACATACATATATATATATATGCGATGTTTGTGTGTGGAAATCATATCATTTATATTCAAGCGTCTGAAACAACCCCATTAGGTCTGCACATGGATAAAAATTCATAAAATCAGATCTCCCATACATGTTTTTTTGAAACCTAGGCTAGAACCTCTCATTTCACATTCTTTTCTTTACAAAACTATTGAGGACAAAAGCTATACCTTCTTTATTTCTCATCCTATGCCCTATTCATGCATCCTACAATTACAACAATATCCATGGGGCCTCTTACACAAGCTACAGTAATCACAAAAAGTGTAAGAGCCCCTTTATATCATGTTTCGATTACAAAACCCTCAAAAATAAGCTAACTCAGATTATGATTTGTTAGTGAGCTGTATGGACAAAATTATTAGCACCAACTCATTCTTGGAATATTTTGAAAGAGAAGCGAATTAGGTGGCAGTTAAGTACAAACCTTATAGTGTCAAGGTGAATGATGTGATCAATTTTGATTGGCCAACTAATGAAGAGTACCAGAAATGGGTAAATGTATATTTAATTGAGGAAGAGTGAAAAGGAGTAGGCTGCTAATGGTTGACAAATCAACTATTGCAGTTACAACAGATTCCAATTTTGTTTTTTGGTGATAGTCTAGGCATGAAATTCTTGAAGTTTTTTGTTGCTGCATCAACCATTCTCAATGGGAACGATGAACAAGAAGATTCTCTGGGGAGATTGTTGTTGTAACAAATTTTTGGAATATCACAAGGTGGTCCAATTGACTAGTGACACGTGTGCTTTCTGGCCCGATGCTTGTTTGCTCCTTATTTTTCTATAAGAAGGATTTCAAGGCTAGAAGTATGGGTTAGCAAGTTAGATATTTTTGGTCGAGTCTAGATGAAGTTGCAGAGAAAATTGTAAAGTCTGATGGTTTTAGGGAAAATGCAATTTAGGTTTTGAGTCATTTTGTTGTAGGTTTTGAATTCATGTAGATTTGATGTTTTATGACAGCATTGGTATTTGAATTGATATGATTAATTTGACCTCATGTCTCTCCATTGTACAAGCATATATGAATTTAGAATAAAATGATCAAGGTTTTTTTTGTTCATCTCAGTGTTGTGGTGTGTATGATTCTTGTTTTAGGTTTAATTCAAGGAATTAATTAAAATGCTTGAATGGGATTCTAGGTGGATATGTTCTGTATAAGGATTTGATAAGTAGTATTGGGTTAGAATACATATTGATGAGATTGTAAAGCAATGTTATCAAGGATCTTATATGTTATGTGTTAAATCTGTCATAAACCCTTAGATGCTTATAAATTTGACTCCTCTAATGGATGTATGGCACTGATATAAGTTGTACTTATTTATATGGTTTAGTATTTGTTTTCCTTTACTTAGAACTTTCTAAAAATTGCAAATCAATGACTATCTTATACTATGAAATGTTGTTGTAGTTATCTCATGCTCCAAATAGTTGATATTATTAATAAACAGCCAATTCTATTCGGTATTATCCTATTATGTTGAGCTATTAAATGAGATTATCTGTTGTTGTTAATGTTGTTTATGATGATGGTCTTGAGGAGGTTGTAAGCATTAAGAATCACCCTCGAGTCTTGTAAGAGCCCAAAGTGTAGGAGATAACAAATCCTCATCGGTTGGTCCGGGTCCTAAGAGCTTCCCTTCATTGGAATTGACAATTCCATAGGTAGATTAGAAGATCAACTTGCTTACCATAAAAACAACCAACACCTTGCATATGTTTTTGGTGGAGGTATTAAAGAAGAATTGTATGTCTCTATTTCCATTCATTAGATCTACCTTAGCCTAGCATATACTTGGGCTAAGTCTACAATTGCTTCAGACTCATGCGATGAAGGCTATGTGTGATGAAATCCTAGATCTCAACCAAGATGTGGAGTGGGTGTAAGGAGTTTGCCAGACTTGAGAAATTTTGAGGGTGGATAAAAATGTGAAAGAATAAGATATTTATTTTTTTTTGTCTTATCTTATACCATTTTACGAGAATTGGGGTGCCAATGTACAAGATCTTTGGAAACTAAGCATGAAAATTGAAGGTTAAAGAGAATGGGGTGCCAAACTTACAGTACTCATTGCCCCTTGTTCATCGATTTTCCCTGAGTGCCCTCAACCTCATCCTCGGCCCTGGTATTGACCTTGTTTTAACTCCTCCAAACTCTTCCTCGGCCTTGATATTGACCTTGTTTTCCTCCTCCAAACTCTTAAAATGCGGTCTTGTATTGTCCAAGGCACTTGTTTTAACTCAAACTCTTCCTCGGTGCATTATTGACCTTTTTCACTCCTCAAACTCTTCCTTAAGCTAATATTGATGCTTTCACTCCTCAAACTCTTTGTTAGCGGTGGTATTGACCTTGTTTAACTCAAGCCTCTTGGTGTTGGCATTGACCTTATTTTCACTAATCCAAACTCTTCCTCAACGTTGGAATTGACCTTGTTTTCACTACTCCAGAAGGAAACTCTTCCTTAAGCGCTAGCATTGACCTTTCACTTCTCCAATTTGACGAGCTACAACCTAGTTTCATTAGGTTTTATAGTATGTTAGTTAAGTTGAAATTTTTTGCACCATTTAGCTCAGTTTTAATATTCTACAATATAGTTAAATATATATTAGCTATATTTTACATAATAAATAGTATAATTATTCAACTTATTATAATTATATATTATATTCTTTAACAAAATTATTAAATACGTATAAAATTATTATAATTAATAATTAATAATAAGTATATTTTTATATAATACAAAATATAATTAATATAATATATATTTAATATAATAGTAATATATATTAATATGAGAGAGAGAAACTAAATTTTGATTGGTTGTTTTATGTCAACAATCCAAGGATGGCATGTGTCCTTGGGGAGTTATACTCAAGGTAGCATGCCATTTGATTAAAGATATGATAATTCTCCTTTAAGACCTCTTCAATGTACCCATTGCACACTTAAGGAGACAAAGATAAATATAGGGAAGAAAATATAGAGAGAGAGGGAGATAATGAAAAACATACAAATAGAAAGGGAGACAAAGAGATAGAGAGGGGTAGAGAGATAAAGAGATAAGGATGAATAGATAGAGATATAGGGAGGGTGATTGATATATCTCTCTTTGTCCCTCTCTATATCTCTATATCTCCCACTATCTATGTCACTCCCGCCTCTTACCCCCTCTATCTATTGAGCTATCTCTCCCTCTCCCCCCTTTCTCTCTCATTCACTCCATCTCTCCCTCCATCTCTCCTACTCTATCTCTATCTCTATTTATCTTTTTATCTTCCTCTTACTCCTCTCTCTATCTCTTTCTATCTATATCCCTTTCTCTCCCTCCCCCTCTTTATCTCCCCTTCTCTATCTCTCACCATCTCTCCATCCCTATCCCCCCTATCCATCGACTCTCTATCTCCACCTCTCTTCCTATCTCTTCCCATTTATCTCCATCTATCTTTCTCTTTCCATATATCTCTATCTCTCTCTCTTTCTCTCCCCATCTATCTCTATCTCCCCATATATTAACTAAGAAGCCATGCAAGCATACAATAGTATATGTTGGTAAAACTATAATAGTGTTTTATTAAAATATAAGTAACATATCTTTTCTAATATAGAAGCCTTCTTATAAAAATAGTGTTTTATTAAACTATAAGTAGATTATTGTCCACAACTCTTCAATTAACATGAAATACAAATGTAGCAATTTTTTATTTGCTTTGTCAAGTTCATTAACCAAGCTATTCTTGGGTTGAATAAAGTTGTGTTATGACCCACTATCTCTTTAAAATAATTAGACAATAATGCTAGCGAGATCCGGAAGGGGAGAAAACTGGCTTCCTTCAAAATAGGGGTAGTTGTGGGTTTTGTTGGTTTTCTTTGTATCTGATATACTTAGTTCCTCTAGAATAAATAAAGTAACTTTAGATAATTTTCTTAGTTGTGTATCCTAACTAATATAGAGTAAGCTTTTTCATTTTAATTGAATACTACATAATAGTTTATGTGTTGAAAGAATTGTTTCCATTCTTTGTAGTTTTTTATTGTTGCCTCAATTTTCCTCAGCTGACATGATGAATGAGAATATTCTCTAGGGTGATGGTTGTTGTAACAATTTTTGGAATAAAACCAGATGCTTCATTTGGCTGGTGACATGTGTACTTTCTGGCCCGATTCTTGTTTGCTCCTTCATTTTCTATAAAAAGGATTTCAAGGCCAGAAGTATGGGTTAGCAAGTTAGATAATTTTTGGTCGAGTCTAGGTGAAGTTGTAGAGCAAATTGTAAAGTCTGATGGTTTTAGAGAGAAATACAATTTAGGTTCTGAGTTATTCTGTAATCGGTTTTGAATTCA
>VDFB02339651.1:0-22593 GCA_007258455.2 Sequoia sempervirens
AGAGGTGGACATGTTGGAGTCGATTGACTCACTCACCTAGACCATATTATAGTGTGTGAGGCCTCTAGTAGAGAATGATGTGGAGGAGACGTGTAGGCCCCAAGCTCCACCCCACCATTGTGGTGCTTGTGGTGCTATTTGCAAGAATTATTATCAGAGTACTCGTGATACAACTACAAAACCTACATCAACTACAGAGGCGATGGATTTCACAAATGATTTGTTGAATGATACATTTGACATTGACACTAAGGTAAAATCCAACAAGTTCATTTAATGTTGTTTATTAAATTATATTTTAAAATTTAAGAATAACAAAATTAACTGTATCATTTTGATATGATGAAATTTTAGGGTCAGACTGTTCATGAGATGTGCTCCATTCCTATAGAACTTTATTCATTCTCGACGATGAGTCCATAGGTATGCAACTAGTATTAAAGATATTATTATTGCATTTGAACAATTGAATGTTATATTTGAATTTTTTTTTTCATAACATGCTTTGGATTCCAAATAGTTTCTTGGTGGACCTTCAACTTCCACACATCGCAATTCATTACCTTGAACAATTTTCACTCAGGTAACCTTTATTCATTAATGGTATTGTAAAACAATGATAACTAGTTTTCATAATTTTGTGTATACAAATCTAAAAATTTGATGAGAAACAAAAACATTGCATTTGTATTCCTTGATTGTCACATTATCTTCTCCTAATTCACTTTTTGTTCTTTTATTCCTTCATAATCCTATCCAATTAACATTTAATAGTTCACCTTATTTTCCATGATCCCCTCCCAGCCCACCCACCCACTAATATCTTCTAGTCCATACTATGTGTCATTACGCCCTTCTACTCCCATCTTATTGTGCCCATTATTATTTCACCCTAGATGTTCCATGATCCCCTATGTTCCATGATATATTCCTTTATGCATTCTATGCTATACCATCTTTATCCACATTTCATCCTAGATAACTCTTCTTTATTATTGCTACACAAATGTCAAGTTCACACTTCATGTACTATAGTGAAACCCTAGACACCTCCTAATTCACCCTATGTTACATTATCCCCTACTAATCTCATCCCATTTACCTCTAATTTTCCGTGCTCTATATTTTGTTATCCAATCTTAGCTCATCCCATCAATTTATACTAGTCCATCCTATGTTCCATTAATCCCTTCTATTCCCATCTCATTACCCTCTCTTATTTCACATTATGTTCCATTATCCCCTCTTGGTCAAGATTGTCCCATTATCTTTCCCTAATTCACACTATGTTCCTTTATTCCCTCCTAATCCCATCATATTAACCTCTAATAGTTCATGCTATATTTTGTTATCTCATCCTAGCCCATCCCATTAATCTATTCTAGTCCATCCCATTATACCCTCTATTATTTCAACATATGTTCCATTTGAAGTACATAAAAACTTGCAAGTGAAACCAATCTCAAACACTCATTAGAAATGTTAATTTAAACATGCAAATCTACAAATACTTCTATGGAATAATACATCATACTATAATGAACAAATCAAAAACATGAAAAAAGGAAAATATGACCTATACCTATTCCATATTGGATTGGTGCTATTGTGGAAAATAGCCCTTTCCCAATCCTTGTTGAAGCTCAAGTTGATGAAATGCCAATGGTGAAGAGAAAAATTACTTCTCAAAACAAGAGAGTAACTTTGCATGAAGATCTAGATGAAATTGTCGAGGATGAAGCTTTCATTTATATATTTTCTTGATGAGAGATTGGCCAATGAGATGAGGCCACTTGTCAACTTTTGATAGGTTGGAGGATGAGCACATTTTGGCCAATGTGCCAAAATTTTAAAATTGTTGAGTGGGGGGACATGTAAAACTTCCAGAGTTTTAAATTCTGAGTGGGGAACATGTCAGAATTTAAAATTCCGAATGGCGGGACATGTTAGAATTTAAAATTCTGAAAATGCTAAGTGGAGGATATGTCAAAATTTAAAATTCTGAGTGGGGGACATGTCAGAATTTAAAATTCTAAAAATGTTGAGTGGAGGATATGTCAGAATTTAAAATTCTGAGTGGGGGACATGTCAGAATTTAAAATTCTAAAAATGCTGAGTGGGGAATATTCCTCCAAGATGCCATGTTGAAAGAAAATAGGGATTTTAATAAAACAATAAATTGATTTATTTGTGCAAGTGGGTGGTTAGGTTAATCTAATCAGGATTAGATTAGCCTAATGATGATTAGGATGTTTGACCTTTATGACTTAAATATTTGATTTATTTAAATCAAAAAAGGATGAAATATGCCTTTTTAATTAAATAAAGTTTGGTTTATTTAATTAAAGGGATTGATTTATTTAATTGAAAGGTTAATGTTAAAGTTTGTTTAATTTTAAATTTATGACCTTAGGAGATGGAAATTAATGAGATTACCTAATGAATTTATGAAGGTGAACTTGATTAATTGATGAATGGACCTAATGCATGATGTTAATTTTGCATGTCTACATTTTTCCCCTCTTTGAAGTAATGTACTTGTTGTGTTGGTTCAAAGAATAAACTTGCCATGATCAAAATTCAAATTTTTTTAATTTTTTCGATTGCCCTAGCAGAAATAAGTATACTATTACATTGCCCCCTTGAGAGATCGAGAGAAAATATTCGATTTGAGGGTCGATCTCGCAATAAAGAGGTTCCAAATGGATGGTTATGGATGATGATGCAAATGAGATGATTTTGAGATGCTTAGAATAACAAATCTATATTATCCTGAACTACTTAAATGATGATATGATGTGAGATGGATGAGATTGATGATGTGATATGCCATGATTATGCAAATGGATGATTTATGAGATGCTTAGACTAACAGATCTATATTATGATGATGATATGCTATGATTATGTATGATTTTATGAGATGCTTAGACTAACAGATCTATATTATGATGATGATATGCTGTGATTATGTACGATTTTATGAGATGCTTAGACTAGCAGATCTATATTATGATGGTGATCTGCTGTGATTATGTATGATTTTATGAGATGCTTAGACTAACAGATCTATATTATGATGATGATATGTTGTGATTATGTATGATTTTATGAGATGCTTAGACTAACAGATCTATATTATGATGATGATATGCTGTGATTATGTATGATTTTATGAGATGCTTAGACTAACAAATCTATATTATGATGATGATTATGCATGTGAGATGATATGCATAATATTGATGGTTTGTGGATGCAAGATGAATGCACGATGGATGTATGATGGATGTCTTGGTGATGATGATTAAATATTCATGATGTGATGTTAGTGCGGAAAAGAAGACATTAGATGATGACAAGAGGATCCAACAAGCCAGTTTTATGGGAAATGATGATGATAGATAGATGATGATTTGCTTATCAAGGATTGGGATTTTAAAAGGGTCACTTACCTTATGTTTGATAACATGCCTAAGCATGATGCATCAAGGTATAAAGGACCAGGATGGTGCTGTACTTAGTGTGATGGACCTTGACTCAACAAATAGATAGGAATATTCTTGTTCACACTTGACATACAAAAACCTTGTTAGGATGTACTTTAGAAGTTTTAAACATCTCAGACCAAAACACAAAAAGGTATAACCAATCAATGCAATAGTCAACAAGCTATCCAAAACATCCTCTATACTTATCTAACAAAGAAAGTATTTTCCAAAGTTATTTTACAAAAATGTCCAACAAGCACAATAGACAAAAGGATAATGATTGTTGCCCCATTCCTATCTCTCTAAATCCTTCATTTGGATATCATCGAGAGGTCCTTGGACTGAATGCAATAAGATAAGTCAAAAGACAAAGATAAAGCACACAAACAAGTTGATGTTCTTCAATACCGCTAACCAAAAGGGAATGTGTTTTCAAGGATAGGAACCGAAACTATTGCTAAAAGATAATGCCCATTGTAGGAAGGATGCATCCTAGGACATGTTAGTGGATGGCGACATGTCATTTTGTTTATCCAAAGTGTTCTTTCTGATAAGTAACGCCCCTTGTGGGAAGGATTCATCCTAGGACATGATATTATTAGATGATTGATATGGGACTATTGGATGATGGACTATTGACACAAAGAATTGACCAACTTGCTTACGTACTGACTTAAACCTGAGACTTGACATTTTTGAGTTTTTACATTTAACCTGCTAGACTTGTTTCTAACTGTTTCACCAAAGGTTGAGGATGACGACCAATTTATTATGGATGATGTTATTGCGGGTGCAAGCAAGATGAGGTGGATGGAATTTTTCAAATATTTGGATTTTTTTGACGTTTTGCAGTGTTTTGAGGCTATTTTTGGTATTTTTTGAGATTTTCAAATGTTTTTATTTTCCAATGTTTTGGGATTTTATGAGACTTTGATGAAGAGACTAACCTAAAGACCTATCCTAGGGGCCTCGGGGGTTAATCAACAGATTAGCCTTGCCTACGTTATATATGTAGAGACCATGTAGTTCGACTGATGACTTGACCGATTTACAGATGATGATATACATGATGATATGTCAATTTATTATGAAAAAATCCTAAAGGACTAACCTAAATGTCTTAGGGGATGATCAAAGATCAACCTTTCCTACCTTCAAGCTCAGAGATGTAGTTCAACAAGATGACCTGTTTTTGACTTTTTTGACTGACTTTTTGACCTATTTTTGGATTTTGATATGTTTTGATGTTTTTGGATTTTCTGATGTTTCTGATGTTTTTGGATTTTTTGTTTTGAGGACTTTAAGATCATACACGAATCCAATCCGATGAGAACGTGCCCCAACATGATACAATAGACTACTCCGATAAAGGTAGGACAGATTGACTTTGAGGATGGGCTGAGTAGTACTAGGAGGGATCATGATAGGAAAATAGGACCAAGCTATGGTGTGGATACGAGTGGATGAGTGATGGATGGAGGCTTGAATGTGATGGATGATGGAAGTGAAATGGAGGGATGATGCTAAACAAACTATAAAGATCCTATGGATGGAAAGTGCTTATTTACACAAGGCGCTTGTTTTCCAGGTTTTCACCAAGGTACTTGCCCAAAGTGCCATTGAAGTGGTTTTCACTAGAGGATGATTATTTTTTGATCCTTTTTTTTTTATTTTTGATTTTTTTTGTTGTCACCAAGATGCCTGTTTGCCAGGTTTTCACCAAGGTAACCATTTTTTAGGACATTTTTCTTTTTTTGGATTTTTGGTTCTATACCTTGGAAGATTTTAGGCATAAATTTTTTTTGAGATGGGAGCTATTGATGGACTCCTATAGAGGTTCCCCTTCGGTGTTGATAACTAATATGCCCTTGATTTGTAACTTGCTGTGATGACGAAAGGTCCTAACTAATTAGGTTCGAACTTGCCTTTGTTGCTTGGGTTTGGGACATTCTTTTGATTCTCTTTTAAGACCAGTTCTTTGACTTGGAATGTCCTGCTTTTGGTTTTCTTATTGTAGCTCCTTTTGATTCTATTCTGATAGACTTGCAAGTGATTTAGAGCATCTATCTATCTCTCATCTAGTAGCTCTAGCTCATTTAGTCTTGATACCTAGTATTCTTCATCTGTGATGAGGTCGCGATGAGGCTCAATCTCAAAGCGCAGGATTAAGTTGCCCAAAGATTACCAATCACGACTTGCGTCATTGACTATTTTCTTAAGGAGTTTTAGAATGGTTTTGTTTGTTGCTTTTGCTTGGCCATTTCCTTGGGGATAGTATGGGGTGGAGAAGCGATGTTGGATTTTGAATTTTTTTCATAAGTCACAGACATCCTGATTTTTGAATGGTGTCCCATTATCCGAGATAATGGTTTGTGGAACACCTTGGCAGCATATGAGATAGTTCAGAATGAACTTTGAAATCTGCTTCCTAGTTATGTATGTCATTGGTATGGCTTCCACCCACTTAGTAAAGTACTTTGTTGCGGTTATGATAAATTTGTGGCCGTTGGATGAAGTGGGCGTGATTTTTCCAATGAGATCTAGTCCCCACTACGAAAAGGGCCATGGTGTGATGATGGGGTGAAGCTCTTGAGTTGGAGCATGGATGATGTCCCCATGCTGCTGACATTGTAGACACTTTCTGGCATGATCGTGTGCTTCTCTTTCCATTGTGGGCCAATAATACCCCATCCTCAACAATTTCTTAGCTATGGTCATTCCACTCGAGTGCAAACCACAAATACCATTGTGAACTTCAATTAGAGCAGTTAATGCCTCCTTAGCATTTAAACAGTGTAGTAAGGTACCTTCTATGCTTCTACAGTACATGGTATCACCTAGGATGACAAATCTAGATGCCTTTTTTACAAAGGTTCATTTTAAATTTGAGGGTAGGTCAGTGGGTATGACTCATATGCGAAGATACATGTAGATGCCATGATACCAAGGATCATTGGGACCAATGATTTCGCACAAAATTTTTGATTATGGTACCTTGAATGTGGGCATGAGAAGCTACTCTATCAGGAATTCATATTTTGGAACGTTGTTAGGGATATCCAGTAGGGACCCATTTGTTGCCATGGCATCTGCTGCTCTATTGTTAGCTCTAGGTATCTGCTCAAATGTAATTTCGATGCAGGATTCTTTGAGAGTCTCCACCAATTTCTTGTATGGAGTGAGCTTGTTTTCCTTGGTTTGATATTCATCATTGACTTGATTTATGATCAATTGGGAGCCTCCGTACACTTTGAGAGCCATGATGTTCCACTGCATTACTATTTTGAGACCTATGGTTAAAGCCTTATATTCCGCAATGTTATTTGTGCAAGTAAATGCCAGTTTGTAGGACCTTGGTATGCAATCCCCTTGTGGGGTGATGAAGAAGACACCAACTCTTGATCCATGTTGTGTGTATGAGCCATCAAAGTATAGTTTCCAGTGGTCAGTTATGTTGAGGTTAAAAATGGATTCATCTGGAAAATCTAAGACAAGAGGATTCTTAGAATAAATAGGTGCCTCTGCTAGTTGATCTACAATAACTTGACCCTTGGTTGCTTTCCTCTCCACATACTCAATGTCATATTTTGATAATATCATTACCCATTTTTCCATTCTTCTTGTGAGCATTGCCTTTGATAGTAGATACTTGAGGGGATCGATTTTGGTGATGAGTTTTATTTTATGTGCCAACATGTAATGCTTGAATTTTTGTGATGCAAAACTACTGCAAGGCATGCTTTCTCGATGAATGAATAGTTTAACTCATGCCCAACCATTGTTCTACTAATATAGTAGATAGCCCTTTCTGTTCTATTTTCGTCATGCTAAGCTAAGAGAGCTCCAAGGGTTGTTGCTATTGCTGACACACATAGAATCAATGGATTTCTTGGGATGGGTGGCATTAAGATTGGAGGTGTCAGTAGATATCCCTTGATTTTATTGAATGCCTCTTCACACTTGGTATCACATTTGTACGCTACTCCCTTGTGGAGTAGGTGAGAATATGGGTTATGTTTGTCCGCTAGTAGCGCAATGAATCGTCAGATTGATTGGAGTCTACCTTGGAGACCTCTTAGTTGCTTTAATGTTTTTGGTGCTTCCATCTTGAGGATTGCTTTTACTTTTGATGGATCGACCTCAATACCCCTCATGGACACTATATATCCTAGCAGCTTCCCTGATTGTACGCCGAAGACACACTTCTTTGGGTTTAGTTTGACTTTGTATTCCTCCAACCTGTCAAAGATGGCACTTAAGGTTGCTATGTGATCTTTTCTCTTTTTGGACTTGGCTAGAATATCATCAACATAGTCTTCAACCGTCTTGTGAATCATATCATGGAATATTAGTGTCATGGCCCTCTGATATGTTTCCCTTGCATTCTTTAGGCCGAATGACATCATGTTCTAGCAATAAGTCCCCCATGCACAAGTGAATGATGTTTTATGCTGGTCTTCCTTAGCTATCATGATCTGGTTGTATCGTGAGAATCCATCCATTAGTGATAGCATCTCATGTCCTACTGTCATGTCTACTATCATATCGATGTTGGGAAGCGGGAAATCATCTTTTGGACATGCCTTGTTCAAGTCCCTGAAGTCTGTACAAATTCTAATAGTTCCATCAGGTTTTGAAACAGGTACCAAGTTTGATACCCATTTGGGATAGTCTATTGGACAGATGAATCCTACATCTAACAACTTTTTTAGCTCCATTTTGACCAATAAGGCGATCTGAGGGTGCATTTTTTGAAGCTTTTGTCTAACAGGCTTTGCTTCTGGATACACTACTAAGTGATGAACCACGGTCTTTGGATCAAGTCCTAACATGTCAGCATAACTCCATGCGAAGTTTATTTGTCTTTCCCTTAGGAAGGCTGCTAGGAGTTCTTGCTCTTCTGATAATAGTGATTCCACATAGAATGTGATATGTGGGGTCTCCTCTATTCCTAGGTTGACAAGATTACATTTTTCTACCAAGATTGCTGACTTTTCTTGATGAATAGCTCTTAGAGGAATATTGAATCCCCCATCCTCGGGCACCTTAGAGAGGTTTTCACTGTTGGATGCGTCCTTCCTTTTTACTCTTTTCTTGTCAAAGAGTGCCATAGTGTGGTTTTCACTCAAGGACTTGGATATTATTCTTAATTTCTCACTTTTGCAATTGAAGGATTCAATCATTTCTCCATAATAGGCATGTGTGTCCAACTCCATTATAAAACCTGCTTTGTGATCCCCATCTGGAATGTTGTCCCACAATCTCATGAATTTTGAGAGCACCTCATTGTTTTCGAATGTATTGAGAATCGGTGGTCCTCGTTGGTCGTGGTTGATGAGTTGGGGATAGACTAGGCGGATCTCATGATTTTGATGGTCGGCTTCGAAAAATAAGGTACTAATTTTGTAAAGGGCGGTATCCTGAAATAACCTAGGTAGATTGGTCATGGTTTCCTCATCATCATTACTAATATAGGCCTCAGTTATAAAGTTATGTATGTCTCTACCTATGGATGTTGATGAGCATACTTTTTCTGCTATTAGCTGAGGAGAAATATTAACCATTCTAACCGGAGGACTTTGGCTACATATGGTTATACTCGGAGGGGTAAATCCAAGGCCAATATTTGTTATTGGTCATGTCTCTGGTATGATAGGTATTATGAGCCCATTGTCATTTTTTCCCAGTCTTTGATTTCTGTCATAGTCCATTGCAAGCATCATTTTTAGAAACTTGCTTATATTATTCATTGGTAAATCTGGTACTAGTCTTTCATCTTTATAGAGCATGTGTGATGGATCTTCCTCAATAACCTCCTAGCCAAGGTCTCCCTAGCGTGTGAATTTTGGGTAGTCTTTAGGAGACGTTTGTGATGTGGAAGCTTGATTTTCTTGTGGACGACCCCTTGATCTAGGAGATTGTGGTAACTCTCCTACCACAAAAGCATTGTTATGGAGCTTGTAGCTTCCACAACCGTCATCTTGGATGATGAGCTTAATGTTGGAAATGGTGGGAATGGTAGGAGTGGTGGGTGTCTTTGTCATATAAGTGGATGCGAGGGTGGCAAGATCGATGTATTGTGTGGATGGGCTTTCATCATTTTTTGGTACCTGGGGGATTTTGTAATATTTTTCTTCAAGATTCTTGCAGTATGAGAAAGGTTTGGGATCTCCATGGATGGTAACCTCTTGTCCATTATGTATTAATTTCACACATTGGTGAAAATTTGATGCTATGACTTTCATTGCATGGATCCATGGATGTCCTAAGAGGATATTATATGGTAAGTCAAGGTCTAAGACTTGGCAAGTAGTTTCCATGATGGTAGGCCCTACTTGAATAGGGAGTTTAATTGTTCCTTGAGACAATCTTTCTTGGTTGTCATATGCTCTTATCGTGATGCCCTTTCCTTTGTTGATGGAATCTTCTGATATTTTCAACTACTTGATGAGGCTCAGGGAACATATGTTCAAGCCTGCACCTCCATCCATTAGGACCCTTTTGATTTTTCTCTTATGTACTATGGATTCCAAGTGAAATGCACAGTTGTGAGATGGTTGGGTGAGGAAATCTTGGTTAGAGAATGTAAGAAGATTAGGCATAATGATATTTCTGACCATAGCTTGGAATTGTTCCACATCAAGATCTGTGGGGACAGTGGATGAGGTCAATGCTTCCTCAAGAATTTTTCTATGGGTAGATGATTTTTTTAATCCACATGATGGAGATGTATGCTGGCATTCTCTTAAGTTGGTTTACAACATTGTAACCATGCAAAACAGATCTGGATGAAGGGACTCTATTTGGTTGGGATGATCCTGCGATGGTGACTTTTCTGCCTCTTATGGTGACTCCACAATCTTTGACATGGGCGCCCTTGATGGTGATGACCATGCAGTCTTCATTTAGGGAGGCAACAACTGATTCATAAATATGATTTACACTACCTTTCCTTTATCATTTTTATTCCCTTTGTTGCCATGTTTCGACATCGGATTTGTGTATATCTTAAGATCCTGATTTCCCGTAGGTTGTTCCACATTTATGACTTTCTTATTGATGAGATCTTGGATGATGTTTTTGAGTCTCATGCAACTGTTTGTGGTGTAGCCTTTGATTTTATGAAATTCAAAAAGTTGATTCTCGTTATACCAAGGAGGTTTGACATCGGGTTCTTGGTAATTCTCAAATGTAGGAGGTTTGATGAGTTTTTCATCGATCAACTTTTTCATTATGTCCTCAAGTGGTTCCCCCAAAATTGTGTATTTTTGTTTGGGATAACTTTTGCGTTCGAGTGGTCCTCTTTGGTCATTGAGATTATTGATGGTTGGATTGTTGTTTGGTTAGTATGTTATGTGATGAGTGTTTTGGTGTTGTGATTGGATTTGCGGTGTGGGTGAATTTTGGTGAGGACCACTAATGATCACCTTGGCATCAATGAAACCATCATTAGTAATGTTTTTGTTTCTTACCCATGTGCGAACTTTATCATTGTAATTGGATAGTGGGTGGTTGTTTTGTTGTTCAGGATATGATGTTGATTCTGCGGGTTGAGTCATGAGCCCTCTTTCAATGCTGAGCACCTTGGGGATCAATTGATTATATGTGGTGATGCCTTGAACCTTGAGATGAAATGCCAAGCGGCCTTCCAAGTTGGAAATGATGGTGCAAACTTCTTGTTCTTCTAACATGGTCCACTTGCTTCGATTGGCATTTGATTTGCATTGTTGTAAGAAGGAAGTGAATGATTAATTCTTTCCTTGCTTTAGAGCTGAGAGTTCTTCTAGACTAACATCCATTGCAATGTTGCATGCATATTTTTTAATGAATGCATCTGTGATTTCCTGAAATTTTCTAATGCTTGATGGTAGACGAGAGAACCATTCCATAGCGGGGCCTTCCAAGCTCCTAGGAAATAGCTGCATCAGATAAGTATCATCGTATGCGACTTCCATGCAATGAACTTGGAATTCCTTGATGTGATCCTCAGGGTTTCCCATTCCTCGATATTTTTCAAATTTGGGGATTTCAAATCCTTTGGGGAATGGTTTCATCTCTAGGCTTCTATCAAATGGATAGGGGCACAAGTTGATTGGTGTTTTCATTGTTCTCCCAGATTGTAGATCTAGCACTTGTTGCGAAAGCAACCTGATTTGTGTCGTGACATCATTTTGCGGATCAGGGGGTGAGATGAAGGTGTTTTGGGGTGTTTCAATCATGGGTTGGATGGGTGGGTTGGTTGGCATGTTGTTTGATGGTATTTGTATGTTGTGTTGAGGGAGGTAGGCTTCCACCTACTTTTGTATGAACAATGCTTGTTGTTGATCTTGTTGTTGTTGTGCTAAGATTTGTGCTTGCTGTTGCACTTGTTGCTATTCCAACAATGCTTGTTGTTGTGCTTGCTATTTTTCCAACAATGCTTGTTGTTGGGTTGCCAATTGTGCTACTTCTTGTTGTTCTTGATATTGCTTTAATGCTTGCTGATATGCTTGCAATTGCATTGCTTGTCTTTGTGCAAGAATTTGTGATTGATATTGAGCTTGCGCTTGCGCTTGTATGACTTGTGTTTGTGCTGCTTGTTGTTTTAGTAGGGTTTGTGCAACCTTTTGTGCTTGCAATGCTTGTAATGCTTGAGTAGCTTGGGCGACTTTTTGTTGTTGTTGTAATAATGCTTGGGCTTGTTGCACTTGTAATGCGGCTTGTGCTATTTAGGTGGCTTACGCAGCTTGAGCAGCTTGTTGAGTAGCTAGTTGTTCGTCTTTTTGTTTCTAAACTTGTTGGTATCCTATTTGAAAAGTAGCTTGCAATGTTGCGTCATGTTGGCTTGATGTTGTGGAAGTTGGTGGTGGTGGGGGTGGAGGTGGATTTGGAATGGTATTCATGAGTGTGGTATTGGTGTTTTGGGTGATGGATGGTGTTGTTGATGTGGTTGGTCCTTGAGAGACCATGATTTGTGATGTTAAGGGGGTGTTTGATGATGTTGCGTTTGCTTGTGCATTTGTCATTTGTTGTTGCGATGTCAACAAAAAATTTTGAGCATTTGACGTAAGGCTTTGGTTGATATTTGGGATGTTGTTTTGATTGATACTTGGTAGAGGGGGAAGCCCTAAGCCAAGGAGTGGTGTGGATGATGATGGAAAAATTGGAAGTGGTGGAAATGTAAGGGGTGCATGGCATTGCGAAAATGTTGTGGTGTCAAAAATGCCCCCTGATTTGAACATGTCTCCTTCCTCTTGTGAATATCTGAGGAGAGGAGTTTGAGGTGTTGCACAAAAAAATGTTGATGATGGATCATAATGGAAAGTGAGAGGAACATTGTTGTGTAATGGGTTGTCGAGTATGTTTTGTTCCAAAACGGTGTTTGTATCCAAACTTTTATTATTAACGAGGGGGTGTGTTTGAATAGCATTAAAAAATGCATTTCCCTTATTAACATTGGGTTGGGTTGGAGCAAAAGATTTCGTGATTTGCGAAATGTTTTGGGTGATATTTTGGGATGGGGGTGTAGATGAGATGGGGATGGTAGATGAGATGGATGGAAAATATGATTCCACTATGGTACTCACGTCAAAATCTGAAGGTAATTTGGCTCCCTGCTTTGCTAGTTCAAGCATGTATAGCGAAGGGTTAAGCCTCATCATGATGTTGATGATTTTATGGTTTTCCGAATTTTGGAGCATCTCCCTCATTTCTTCGTGAGACATCCCAAAGGTGAGGTCTTCTTCTTGGGCTTCTTCTCATGGGTTTTGCGATGATGTTGGAATGTCAATTGTGAGATTTCCCAACCCAATGGGATTCATTTCAGGAGTGTTTTGACTTAAATCACTTGAAGCTAGTGTTTCTTTATTGGCTTCCATGCTCTTCTTGTATTGAGATATAGTTTGAACCATAAAACAAGGATCAATCTTTAAGAATTGGAGATGAATCTCTTGGTTCTTTGAATTGATCTTTATTTTATGCCTCAAAGTGGAAAATTTTAGGTTAACTTGAGGATCAAAAGGTGATATGATGATGATGTAAAAGATGGATGATGTGGATGTTATGATCTTTTGGTAAGTCTTGAAGGAGATACTAGGCTTTTGGTAATTTCAGATATGTTGTGGATTTTGATTTTGGGATTTGTACTTGATTGATTTTGATTTGGATTCGGATTTTGAACAAATAGATCCTAAGATGTTTGCATGATTACTTAAGGATGAATTTTCTCAAATGATGATAATTTGAATATGTACGAGGAGAAGGATGCATCTACCCACACCTATCCAAACAAGATGATATTTTCACAAAGCATATGACGAAGGATTCATCTACATATACTAAGCTAAACAAGGTGATTTTGATAACTTTTGACTAATCTTATGTAGAAGGATGCATCTACACATACATAGCCAAAGGTGATTTTGATAATGTTTTCAAGGATTTAGTCTCAATGATTTTGATGATTTTTTATTTTTCCAAAAAGCCTAATATTAAGGATGATTTCAAGATTTTCCAAAAGGTGATTGTTTGATGATGTTTGTTTTGATGTTTTGAAGGATGGATGAAAAGGATTTTTTATTTGATTTGATCCTAAGATGAACCTAAAGAAGACACTTTGTTTTCCTAGGCCTAGGTATTGAGTAACAAGCTTTTCTCTAAACAAGATGTTTAAACTCTCTAAAAGGATTTGGGTTTTGGCAGTAATAGAATGAATACAAACCAAGATTGTTCCTTGAAGCCTTCTTGTAAAAGTTGAAAAGTAGTCTTTGTCTGACTTTGTATAACATAGAGAGACGTTCTTGACGAGCTATCAGACTAAGGGCTTTCACCTTTGGTTTCTTGATCTTGATTTTGTGTGAAATCATTGGAGACACATGTGTGAGGTCCAATTGTTTTTAATCTTTGCTTAATGGATTATTTTTACCACAAACACACTCTTGATTATATTTCAAATTGAATGTCCAATGTCTCAACTTCGTCTCATTTCACAAGGTACATTATGTGAAACTTTGATGAATTTAAGGCAAGGGTTACCTATTGTTTAACTTTAGTGGGAAAATTGAGATGTAAATTTAAGTGATTAGAAACCTCTAAAGATGTAATCCAAAGGGAAAGCAATAACATGAGAACTTGGTCAATGATATTTTCCTCCTAAAGGGTTTGAAGTCTTGAGGATCATGTTGAATGTTTGTTTGCAAATGTTTTAAAATAAAGCACCGTGTTTTCAAACTGACTCACAAGCAATATAACACCCTAGCTCAATTGGAAAATTTTTCTTGGTGGGATTGCCTCATGCCCTTCATAGTAGAAGAGACGACTTTACATGCAACCAAGGAAAACATATAAAGGTATGTTAAGAATGAAGTCTTAACCTCTATATTTCAACCAAGATCATACATGGAAAGTAACTTCTTGGAATCTAAGTTCCAATGCACCACTTTGATAAAATCGTTGGATGGACTGGTTGGCAACTAAAAACAAGATTCTTAATGACACAACATCATAGAGATGGCACCCTGCAATTGTCCAACAAGCCACTAAAGGCTTTAATCAATCCTACTGGGGGCTCTTATATATTTTACGGTAGTACCCCATTTTGAAAGACACTGTACGGCTAAGGCCTACATACTATGAGGACTTGACAGTTTAGTCTTATCCATTTATATATCGGCCTGAATGAAAAACCGGTTGGAGTCACCTTCGAGTTCTCCTTTCAGATGTGTCTCTTAGGTAGGCCCCTCTAAAGGTGACTCAAAGCGATAAAATGCATTTTGAGTGTTTCTCTTGCACCCTAGATCATACGAAGCGCAAGGGGAGAGGATACACACTCAAAATGCACCAAAGACAAAATCATACAACTCAAGCACTTGTTCATTTTAGCCTCAAAACAATGATGAGTTCATTTTAAAGCACCAAACTTGAGTGTTAAGATTGCCTTGTTCAACTTTAACCCCCAAAACAGTGTCTAGTCAGTTTCTAGTGTTCAATTTTAATCCAAATTTGAAAACAAACAATGATCTAGTTGGCTTAAAACGGAAAATTAAAGTGGTAAATGGTGGCTCCAAGCATTAAAAAATGCTTTGTGAATCTAGAGTTTCAATGTCTGCTTTCCTTAAATTCCACTCTTGCTTGCTTTCGATTGATTCCAATGCTTGATTCCAATGTTGACCTTTTTCCTTTTGTTACCCTTTCGCTTTCCTTCGCTAGCCTTCCTCGCTTTCCTTGTACCTTTTCCTTTGTTAGCATTTGTTTGCTTTTTTACCTATGAACAAAAAGACTATTATGTGAGAATCCAATTTATTTTAATTTAACTTCAAACAAGAACATGATCCTAAGTGATGTTAATAAAATGAAGATTTATAAGTAAATCATTAATGATCCTATTTGAAAGGACATCACACTCATTAAAATTTCTCTCTCCCTTATCATAATCTTCATCACTAGAGATATTGAGCCAATGAATCAATCACAAAGAATAAGTTCTTTTAAAAGAATCACCATAAATTTCAAATTTTAACTATGGTCATAATGATGAAAATGATTCATAATACAAAGCTTAATGAATTATATCAATGAATCAACTTAAAAGAACAAGTCTTTCAAAAGTATTATACCTAATTTCAAATGTTGATTATCAATCATAAGGAGTTTATCTTTCAAAGGCTCCCTCCGAATCTTAAATGTTGACTTATCATAATAAACGTGATAGTATAAAATTATGGCATTTATTATAGGATCAATACGTATAATAATATAGTATGAGAGAATTATGGCTGAATAAAATGCATCCAATCAAATCAATTACTAAAATCATTCATCAAATTCATATATTACTAAAAGATCATCGTCACATGTTAATTTAATTTCAATGTTTCTGACTAATTTTTTTTCATCACATTGAAGACAAAATCTAGAACATATCACTAGTACCTGTACAGGAAAAAAAGAGCAATAAGGTATAGTTCAAAATTAAATACCTATCACATTTCCCAAGTGATTTTAACAAGATGAAGCCAAAATTAAATAGATTTCTCACGCCCATCAAGAATAAAAAAATGTAATGATCTGTAGAGTATTTAATGATAGAGACAATAATGTAAATGAGACCAACCATAATACTGAAAAAAAAAACATCAATATTTATGATGGCCTAAGATATTTGCACGACGTACACCTCCCCTCAAAGATCATGCACTTTTCAAAAAGAAATGTGCATGGTGACTTTGAAATTAAGGATGAAGACTTCCATTTCCCTCAGAGATCACACCATCCAATATCTCATCATACCAGACAAGTGGGTGGTCCTCTCTGGTTAAATTCACAAGATACATTTTCAAAGATAATGAGTGAATGTTGTGTCTTTTCTGCCTCGAATCTGGTCACTTACCTGGTCATTTGTTTCCAATATCCAAGCCCGAGTGATGGTTATGACATTGCTTACATAGGCACCCTTAAACTGCATGTTACGCTTGGTGTTGATGAAGCTCAACAAGCAGTTTCAACTTTGGTGGGTGCACACTTCAGAGTTAAAACTGAACAGCTAGAAGCTTCGCCATGTCCACTGTCCTTTTGATAAATTCCATCTCCTCAAGAAACAGGTAAAACTTTCACTCCACGAAAAAATACAGATGTTACTGGATTGGTGAAACAACTATCGTAATAAGTGGTTGCCCCTTAGGTCGATGCTTGATTGCCTCCTGAATTTTTTCTACACCATAAACCTGAGAATGCCAACTAAACTCTCTCATCAGTCTTGCACACCATCAGGGAAATATAAAATGGAAAATTGAAACCTAACTACATCCTGATTCTTCAATTTATTTTGCATGAAAGTAAAGGAGATATTTCAACTTTCTACATAGCAAAGCCATATAATTAAAATTTAAACAATTGTATCCTACCAATCACAAATTACATCCTATAAAATCCAATAAAATAACAATTTATGTACCGTTACTTTATCTTTTCATAGTGGAACAAAGACTATAGTTCCATTCATTTTATCAGAGGACAATTGTCTGATAAAATCAGGGTGTCATGGCACAACTGCTTATAAGACATCTTAAAATGCTCTAAACTAAGTCCAACTTCAGCAAACTAGTGAATGTAAGGATGGCTTTAACCCCATGTCAGTAATGGAAGAGTGTGACAAGAAAAAAGAAAAAAGAAATGTGGACATGTAGACAAGAAGTGTGAACTGTTTGACAGAATGCCTCAAAGAAGGTGTCATCCCCTAGAATGCCATGATTTCAAGATACACTAATGGATTTGAGAGCAAGGCTTCAGAAACTTCAAGAAAATGCAAATGGCAGGTGTAAAACCTGACTACCCAACCTTTGCATACACCCTTCTTGTCTATGCAAAAATGAGAGTGTTTTCTTTTGAAACAGGGTATGGACATCCACTAAAGGTATACATGATAGATACTTTGTTAGATGTTGTAAATGCAACTGCCCTAGTAAATATGTGAGCAGGAATAGGGATGCATGGAAAAGACATGTCAATGGTTTGACAGTGTGCTTCCAAGAAAAAGTGATTTCATGGAATGCAATGAATGCGGGATATGCACAAAGTGGATTTGTTGGAAAGGCCTTAAAATTTTTCAAACCAATGTTAGCATGCGTAAAAAAATGAATGAAAAGGCTTTAGAAGCTTTCAAGCAAGTGCAATATGTGAAAGCATAGACAAGACATGTGAACTGTTTGACAAAATTCCTAAAAGAGACTGTGCACAACAGGGATTCTATGAAGAGGCTTTAGGCACTTTCAAGCAAATGCCATTGGCAGATGTAAAACATAATTCCACAACCTTTTCCAGCGTACTATTTGCCTGTGCCAAACAACGAATAGAAAGCTTTCAATTAAGTGTGTTTGGTATGTGTAACTAGTGAATAAGATTGGTACGTGGCCTGTGACTTTCCTCAAGCAGATTGGCTGATCTTCATCTTATTGAAGTGGATGGAACCATATCATAAGAACAAATGTTGATTAAAACAATCAGGGCTATGTACAAACTACATGCTTGTGAAGAGTATGAGCATTCCTGAAGACATAAAGTTTCATACAGGACAAAAAGGTAATCGTGTCTTATGTGAAGTCGCGTAGTGAACAAGGGACGTGAATGTAAAAAAAAAATCCCAAAAGGAACTCCTATTACTTCTACTTCCTGAGTAACATAAAAAGAGGCCTTAGATTTGTTTTCAATGATTTGGTTTTTTGTAAAAAAGAAATCCCAAAAGCATGGGTAGCGCTCAACAACAGATACAAGTAAGATATTTGAAACGACATATTCTGAAGAGTCTAAGGAATTTCATGCCTATCTCGAGTATCAAATACTTATCAAAATCACATGGCTATTTCCACATAATGGAATGTAGTAGTTCAAACCCAATAATAATGAAAACTAGAGATGCAATAGATTACAAAAGACCAACATACCAGATAAGAAAGACACTACATGAAAATAAGCATGGATATGGATAAATCCAATCTATGAAAAATGTGCAAATAGAATGACTTTAACTAAATTAAATACGTATTATAAAAAATTAGATGGATTATGCTAAAATAAATGTGGGCATGGCCCTCCTTCTAGCGCCACAATCAAGTACTTAAAAACTTGCAAGTGAAACCAATCTCAAACACTCATTAGAAACATTAATTTAAACAAGCAAATCTACAAATACTTCTATGGAATAATACATCATACTATAATGAATAAATCAAAAACATGAAAAAAAGAAAATATGATCTAATATACCTATTCGATATTGGATTGGTGCTATTGTGGAAAATAGCCGTTTCCCAATCCTTGTTGAAGCTCAAGTTGATGAAATTCCAATGGTGAAGAGCAAAATTACTTCTCAAACCAAGAGAGTAATTTTGCATGAAGATCTAGATGAAATTGTCGAGGATGAAGCTTTTATTTATAGATTTTCTTGATGAGAGATTGGTCAATGAGATGAGGCCACTTGTCAACTTCTGATAGGTTGGAGGATGAGCACATTTTGGCCAATGTGCCAAAATTTTAAAATTGTTGAACGGGGGGACATGTAAGACTTTCAAAGTTTTAAATTTTGAGTGGGGGACATGTCAGAATTTAAAATTCTGAGTGGGGGGACATGCCAGAATTTAAAATTCTAAAAATGCTGAGTGGAGGATATGTTAGAATTTAAAATTCTAAAAATGCTGAGTAGAGGATATGTTAGAAATTGAGATTCTGAGTGGGGGACATGTCGGAATTTAAAAATCTGAAAATGCTGAGTGGGGAATATTCCTCCAAGATGACATGTTGAAAGAAAATAGGGATTTTAATAAATCAATAAATTGATTTATTTGTACAAGTGGGTGGTTAGGTTAATTTAATCAAGATTAGATTAGCCTAATGATGATTAGGATGTTTGACCTTGATGAATTAAATATTTGATTTATTTAAATTAGAAAAGGATGAAATATGCATTTTTAATTAAATAAAGTTTGGTTTATTTAATTAAAGGGATTGATTTATTTAATTGAAAGGTTAATGTTAAAGTTTGTTTAATTTTAAATTTATGACCTTAGGAGATGGAAATTAATGAGATTACCTGATGAATGGATGAAGGTGAACTTGATTAATTGATGAATGGACCTAATGCAAGATGTTTATTTTGCATGTCTACACCATTATCCCTTGTTGGTCTTGTCTCTTTATCTTGTCTATGCTATAACACCTTCATCCAAATTTTATCCTATACATCGTTAGAAAAATAAATTTGCTTCCACTCAGTATTGAACAAAGTTGTATTCTCTCCATTATTGTTGCACACCTCAACAACCAACTTCATGTGCTATAGTAAAACCCTAGACACATCATAATTCATCATATGTTCCATTATCCCTTTGAAAGTTGCTAGTAATATAGTAATCCTCACTTCATTCATGTTAACTTCATTGTGGAATTATCACTATGTTGACAATATGCTCTCATTAACATTAGTTCATCAGCATATGCAATACAAATCTCAATGAGCACTAAACTTTGGCATTTGCAAGAGTTTGGTCTATCCTAGTGGACTTGGTACTTTCACCATTACGTGATCTATAAGTACTATATTGTAGTCTCAACTGAGGCCAACCATTTACTCTTTCATTTATGATAGTTATAAAGGGACTACCTAGACTTCTTTATATTGATGTTAGATATGTTGTTTCATTTTTAGTTGATGACATTAGACAACCTTGGTGATGTTGGTGGCATTATGGACCATAGAGTTGCTGAAACAATAGCGAGTTTTGATCCATTGAGGGGGTATGCAACAAATTAGTTGATTTGAAATTATATTTACTCTTTTATGGTCTATTATAAAAAAATTTCACGATACTTTTATGTAGTTTAATTTCTATCTAGATGGTTGCTATAGGTGGTTGACACTCTAGATCATGGACATGGTAATGCTGTTAATGTGCATGATGACTATATGTATGTGGTAAGTGATTATATTTTGTTATATGTCATTCCACAATTCAATTTCTATGTATTAACATCTTTACATTTTATTGTATTAGTTGAAGATCTAGAGTAAAGAGAGGAGGAATAACGAGCATGTTCAAAAGACAAGAGAACCAATAGTCACTCTATCCAGCCGAATTTTGAAGGCAACACAAGATCTATTTGCTTCCTCTAGAGGGAAATGACTATGTATTAGGGTCATTTGTTGTGTTCCTATGTGGCATTTTGGAACATATATTTTGTACTATCGATAGATATGTGACATTTTATGTCCATATGGCTCCTTTGTACTAAGCCTATATGGATTTTTTGGATATATTGTATATACTTTTATCAATATATAGCATTGCATAGCCTTATGACTTTTTGATTAAAGAAAATCTTATTTTGCTATTGTCATTCTTGAATGATGTTATCGTGTGTATCGTGTAAATTGTATGCTTGAATGTTGTACACATGGATTTTGTTTATATCTAATGCTTAATTAATTACTATTGACTGCTTAATAAGCCCCATCTAAAGTGTATTGTGTAAATAAGCTCCATTCCTGGTGGTTTGTATCCTTTGGAATGCTTCAATTACTTGTGCCTCATTTATTCACATGTATGCTTCACTTATTCAAATGTATACTTCACGTATATTGCATTTATTCACATGTATGCTTCATGCTTCCAATGCATAGTAGCATAAATCTTTAGGGGAAAAAAATTGACAAACCAAAAGTATAAGAGTTTTTGAAAAAATTAGGAAAAAAATCATATTTAAAAAAATGTAAAAAATTGTAGAACAAGAGATAAAAACTATTTTTTTTGAAATTGAAAGGTATTTCCATAGCATATAGAGATATAGAGAGCAAATAAAATAAATGTTTTAACTAATGAATTGTAAAAAACATATTTTTGTAGTTTATATTCAAATTGTTGATTACATTGCATTGCACATCTTTCAAAGTCAAAGCATTACTTCACATTGCATATCTAATAACTAGATGTTGATAGATGACAACATTTCAATCACAATATTGTTTCTATAAAGTCAACCTAAGCAATTATGCAATTACTTCACATTTCATAACTAATAACTAGGAGCAATTCCCAATTGCATTTTCTTATCATGGCATTCTATGAGACCAAATTTCTTTGAGGTATTTTTTCAAATAGTTCATTGCCTTGTCTATGTTACCACGTTTTTCATACATGTCTACCAAAGTATCTTGTCAAATAGTTCATTGCCTTGTTGCTATTGCTAAAAGCCTAAAACAAGTGATTTCAAACAAGCTATGGATGGTTGGACAAAATATATCAAAAGCATAATAGTAAGCAATAGCATAGACGAGGTAGTGAACTATTTGAAAATATGCATCAAATAAATGTGGTGATGGAATGCCATGATAATCCATAGACAAGGCAATGAACTTTTTGAAAATACTCCTCAAAGAAATGTGGTCTCAAGGTGATGGAATTCCATGAAAATCAAATTGCTTTTGATTATCATGGAATTCCATCACCACAAGACCTCATTTTTTGAGGCATTTTTTCAAAGAGTTCATTGCCTTTTCTATGCTACCACATTTTTTGGTGCATGAGCACCATTGAATAGAAGTTGTCAATTCAAGGTTTTGAGGAGTAGGCTCTAG
>VDFB02339652.1:0-28808 GCA_007258455.2 Sequoia sempervirens
TGAATCATTGATTCAAGTTAAAAATCAAATCTAAATTAATCCTCACAAATTTATGCATATAAACTTCAAATATCATAGATATTCAAATGTTGAGAGAAACACCATGAAATAAAGACTAAAATTCTTGAATAAATATGATCGCAAATAGATCACAAATTAAGAGGAGCCACAACACAATGTTTATCAATTTGAAAATTTACTTCATTAAGCCTCATTGACAAATCAAAACCTCAATGGTTACATCCTCACTAATAAGTCAAAACATATCAATGAAATTATTTTCTTCAAAGTTTATTTGGATTTGAAACTCAAAAATAAAATGAAACTCAAAAATGTTTACAACAGTTATAGTTTACAAATCTTCACAAATCAAGGCTTTTGTTTTCCATATATTCATAGCCTTGAGAAAAAACTAAACATTTGAGATGAGCTTCACTTCAATTTTGAATTGAAGTTAATGCATGGCTAAGCTGAGAATGGGCTAATGATAGCTTCTTCACTACCATTACTTTTCTTTTCCACATTTCAACTTGCCCTGCAACCAAACAAATCATCAAAAAATGGACCCTTCATACATCTAAATCTATAGTCGCAAAAGAAAGGTGACAATTCAAATAATATATTATCAAATTCTCCTCCAAAATTTAAAAGACTACTTCAGCTTGATTGATTTTTTGCATGAATGTTACTTTAGCTTCATGATTTAATGCCATAAAAATTCATAGGGTAGGAGCACTCATACTTTTGGATACAACAATGGCTTTTGACCTCATAATGAATCCATTATTGGGGCTCAAAACTTTGGAAAAGAAAACATTTATGCAGATAGCTCCAAAACCATCTCACAAACTTTAAAAAGACAATCAAAATTGCATGCAAAAATAAGATTGTTGAAATTTATAGATGAGACTCTTCACATAAATAAGCATAACTTGGGGAGATAAAAGAAATAATAAACAACAATTTAAGCTCAATGAAAAAGGCAACATTTGAGACTAAATGACACCAAATGACATAATGTATCAATCAGTAACATGCAGCCTTGAGAGTGAACTAATCTCAAGCCATCAAGTAGCCATAAGACAAAAGCAAATGCCCAAAAAGGTGAAGTAACATTCATGCAAAAAAATTATGAATATTCACCACATATACTTCATTCTTGCAAGTGGGAAAAATATTAGTTGACAGTTCAAATAATAGTGTATGTTTCTTTTAAATTGAAATTACAATCAGATCCTAATAATGAGCACATATGAAGTTTTAACATTTAGGTTCCTTTACCCTGCGTAGATAAGGTTGGCTACCCTTGCAAATACCCAACATTCAATAGAATCTAACACCAAAAAAAAAATATCACTAATGGGTAATATATTCTAGTATGCAGTTAAGTTGAATGGTATCTCCACTGATTGTTTGCCTGAAAAAAATGCAACAATGTTATGTTTTTTAGAGATGACAAAAAACTTGTCAAAATATTTGCCATATGCGTGGAGAATGGATCAGAAAACTTTTCAACAATGCCTCTCTTGAAGGCTTTAATATATTAGCAATATAAGCAGAAACTCAAAATAATTCATTACGCAGATTTCATTAATAATGAGTGGAAGAAAGATGCATCCAACTTACCAATTTCAATAATAGATTTCATAATGGATAGAAGACAAACATGTAACCAACAAAACAATTTCAAAGATGGGCATATCTTAAACAACTAGCACTGGAAGTAGGAAATTAAAAAAAAAGTGAACTAACTACAAAGATTTCAATGATAGGCAGAGGAAAAAAAATGCAACCAGCCAAATTCATTATAAGGCGTGCCTCTAAAACTAGAAATATGGGAGAAAACTAACATACACATGAAATCCACAAATTTCTTCAATGGGTAGAAGAAGAATGATATCAACAAACCAATTTCAATGATAATTATGTGCTAATATAGGAATTAGGAGCAAAAGGTTAAAAATATTAACAAATTTCACAGATTTCAGCAATGGGTACAAGAAAGAAAGTAAAGAAACAAATTACATATAGCATACCTCCCTTTTTCCTGCAGTCACTACCAAATCCTCTAACTCATCAACAGTAGCCCTTGGATTAGCAACAACTTTCTCTAGATCACCCTCTAAAACCAAGCAGTCTCTGCTTGGCATCGACTCCCACCAGTGTTGCAACCACTCAACATTATATAGCATCATAATGGGAAGGAGACTAAAGAAACAACAACTCCCAATATAAATGTAAAATGCAAATCGATACAGAATAAGGTTTCGATGAGGGTTGTAGAGTATGTTTTTAAAATGAAAATTATTGCCAAGATCCTAATACTGAGCACATTTAAGTTTTAACATTGGGGCATCCTTAAAATTACGGATAAGATCTAATACTGAGCACATTTAGGTTTTAATGTTGGGCATTCTTTACTTGCAGATTTTGCTGCTTTCCCGTGGCTATTGGTTTCAGCTCCTCCAAAATTTTCCTCGCTGGTTTTGACCTTTCACTTCTCCCATTTGGTGAGCTGCAGCCAGAAAAGAAGGTTTAGACGAGGTTTAAGTATAATTGTAAATCAAAGCCAGTGAATAGGAAGTTACGGTTTGCGCTAGAACACACTCACATTGCTACATTTGTGTCTGATGTTTTTTGTGCTCACGGGCGAGCTTATTCACTGCTTTCAGGGGGTCGTTCTTTTGGTGGCAGGGGCGTGCGGTGGTCAGGCAGGGGTCTTGGCCATTTTTCTGGCCTGTGGGTGGGCGTTTTGGCTTCAAATCTGTGTTTGGCGAGTCCTTGGTGGGGGGCTTGCGGCGCTCTGAGATTGTGGGCCTTCTGCCCTGTCTCTCTCTCCTTTTTTTTTGTGGAGTCTTGGTTCATTGATGCATGGAGAATCAGGGTATAGCTGCTTCTAAGCTTTCCTTCGGTGATATGGAGATGGGTGAGCCGTCTTCTCTGTTGCATGTCAACGATAAGGACCAGACTGGTAAACCCCAATCTGGGGAAGGTGTTTCCCCTTCAAAAGGCATGTTTCGTTTAAGAAAAGTAAACGGTTGTTTGGAGAGATCCGAGGATCGTCCAGTTCTGGTTATCCAACCTGAGCAGGTTTCGGAGGATGTTGAATATTGGGGCAATCATGCTCTTATTTGCAAATTTTTGGGCCTTCGTTTATCTCTACCTGTTTTGCATTCTTGGGCACGTAGGGTTTGGAACCCTGAAGGTGATATGGAGATTATTCTGGCAGCTAATAACTATTTTTTGGTGGTCTTTTCAAGCATGTCCGACAGGAATAGGGCATTCGAAGGAGGTCCTTATTTCTTTAACCAGGTAGGGCTTTTCATCAAACCTTGGCACATGGGATTCAACTCTGCTGAGGAGATCCCTTCGCGGGTTCCCGTGTGGGTTCGTTTGCCGAGGCTTCCATTGGAATTCTGGAGGGAAGATATTCTTCACTCAATCTCGTTGCTTCTTGGAAAACCTGTGGGATCGGCTTCCCAAACTCAAGATCGTAAGGTAATTTCTTTTGCCCGCATTTGTGTTGAAGTTGATTTAAATAATCCATTACCAGACTCTATGGAAATTCGCCTGGGATCTTCTTCTTGGATCCAACAGTTGGATTATGAAACCCTACCCTTTAGATGCAGAATTTGCCATGAATATGGACATTTGCACCGCAAATGTCCTAGGTTTAAACCCTCTCCCTTAGCTACTTCTGGGCCTCCCAAGGGGGACAAGGGAAAGGCTCCAATGCCTAATGAACCTGTGGATAATGAGGGTTTTATTCCGGTCAAGTCCCATAACAAAGGAAAGGGCAGGAAGAGATCTTGGATGGATAGGCAGAATGAAGGCAACTTTAACAGGTTTGAGGTTCTTGAGGATTTGACCCAGGAGGAGGGTATTCCAGTTGAGCTCTCTTTTGGGGCTAAGGGTCTGCAAGATGCTCAGGATGATGATGCAAGGAAAGAGGATCAAATTCTATCTCCAGGGGTTCATCAGAAGGATCAGAAGGCTATGGACTCTTCGGCTCATGCTCAGGATTTTGGGGTTTTGCAGGGATCACAGACTCCGAAAGACTCTGTTGCGGTAGTTCCTGACCCCCCTGCTCCTAAGGGGGCCTCAGATCCTGTGAGGGGTAACAAAGCTCCTCCTACATTAGGCTTACAGCAGAAATCCTTTAAAAAGGGGCCTCTTGATAAACCGTCAAAGAGTGGAAGGAAGACTGATCAAGAGAAGGTTAAGCTTATGGGTGATACTTTGGTTGAGTCTGGGTCTGTGAAGCCCATTGATTCCCATTTCTCTCACCCCCATAAATGATTGTTTTATCTTGGAATGTAAGGGGGTTGAACAGCATCCCTAGACAAAAGGTTGTTCGTAGATTAATTGAATCTCAGTCTCCGGATGTAGTCTTTATCCAGGAAACTAAGCTTACTGTTGACGGGCTTGCTAATTGTGCTTCGCGTATCTGGCCCCAAGGCAATTGGCAGGGGGTAGGTGCTTTGAACAGTGCAGGGGGTGTGGCTTGCTTCTGGAACCCAAGGAAAGTTTCCCCCTTATGCTGGATGTCTAGTCGGTCTTCCATTTCTCTGATTGCTTCTAGTTTTGTTACTGGAGAAAGGTTTCTCTTATCCAATATTTATGCTCCTACGGATCTTTCAGGTAAGTTAAATCTCTGGGCCCACATTCGTTTCATCCGAGCCTTGGACCCATATCTCCCATGGATTATGGCTGGTGATTTTAATGCTGTTACTTGCTTAGATGAAAAACGTGGTGGGTTAGCCAAGTTAGACCCTTCTGCTAATCTTCTCAGGGATATGATTGGTTTCTTGAATCTCATTGATGTGAAGCCTTCCAATGGGGTCTTTACCTGGAATAATAGGAGATGTGGTGTGGAGGCTATCTCTGAAAGGCTTGATAGATTTCTTGTCTCCTGTTATTGGTTGAATAGTAGGTTGACGACCAGCTCTGAAATTCTTGAATGGAGGGGCTCTGATCATTGGCCCATAAAACTTTCTGTCACCACTTATGGTGTCACCAAAAATCCCTCCTTCAAATTTCAATTGATGTGGTTAAGAGATCCATCTCTCCAGGAGCTTATGCTGGATTGGTGGCATGAGGGGATGCCTGCTCATGGGACAGCCATGTTCACTTTTAGCAAGCGGCTTCAGCATGTGAAGTTTAGACTTAAGAGATGGAATAAACAATGTTTTGGGAACCTTCAAGCTCAGAAGATGGCTGCCCAGTCCAAGTTGGATACTATCACTCGTCAGATTCGGGACCAGGGGTTGACCTCTGCCCTTAGTATGGCTGAGTCCTTGGCTCTGAAGGGTTTAGAAGAGTGGGAACTTCGGGAAGAGATCTTCTGGAAGCAAAAATCTCGTATTGATTGGCTTCAGGAGGGGGACAGGAACACTGCTTTCTTTCATAATTCAGTTAAGGCTCGAAGACAGGGAAATTCTATCTCCTCTCTTGTTGCGCAGGATGGGGCTCAACTCTCGTCCTATGCTGATATTTCCAGGGAGGCAGTCAATTATTTTTCAAACCTCTTTTCTAGGGAGATTATTGCTGCCCAGGCTGAGGAGCAGGCCATCATGGATTGTATTCCCCGCCTGGTCTCTTCTGAGATGAATGGGACTCTCTTATGTCCTATCTTGTTACCTGAGTTGGAGAAAGTGGTATTTAATATGAAAAAAGGTAAGGCGCCTGGTCCTGATGGGTTTCCAATTGAGTTCTTTCAAGAGTTCTGGGAAATTATAAAGTTTGATCTCCTTGAGGTGGTTCAGGAATCTCTTAGGAGCAAACAGATGCTCAAGTCTATGAATTCTACCTTCTTGGCCCTCATACCTAAGCTGGAAGGAGCTAACCAGTTAGCTCAATTCAGGCCTATTGCGTTATGTAACGTTGTTTACAAGATCATCACCAAATTGATTGCTGAGAGACTCAAACCACTCCTTGGTTCTTTGATCTCGGCTGAGCAGGGTGGTTTTGTTGAAGGGAGACAAATTTTGGATGGTGTTGTGATAGCCATGGAAGCTTGTTCATTCTATGGCTAACTCTAAGGAGAAGGCTATGTTTATTAAACTTGACATGTCTAAAGCTTATGATCGGGTGAGCTGGGAATTCTTACAGAAAACTCTCTTGGCTTTTGGCTTTGCCGAGGAATGGGTGAACTGGGTTCTTAGTTGTGTGACCTCTACCTC
This sequence comes from Sequoia sempervirens, assembly GCA_007258455.2. Classification (NCBI taxonomy): domain Eukaryota; kingdom Viridiplantae; phylum Streptophyta; class Pinopsida; order Cupressales; family Cupressaceae; genus Sequoia; species Sequoia sempervirens. The sequence continues at coordinate 6,183 of VDFB02339652.1, forward strand.
ATTCTCTGTTCTCATTAATGGGGAACCTACAGATTTGTTTAGCGCTTCTCGGGGACTCCGGCAAGGGGATCCTTTATCCCCTTACTTATTCATTATCATGGCTGAGGGTCTTGGTAGATTTATTAAATCTCAGGTGAGACAGGGTCTTATCCATGGTTGGAGTTGGAACAACCTTCTCCCTTCCTACTCTCATCTTCAGTTTGTGGATGACACTGGGCTAATGGGCTTGGCTAGAATTAGCGAGGCGGTGAACTTCAGGCGAGCCTTAGACATCTATCTGAAGGCTTCTGGTCAACGTATTAATGATGATAAATCCTCTATCTATTTCTTTAATACTCCTCAGCTTATTCAGAACAGGATTGCTAGGATCCTAAGATTTCAGATCGGCTCTCTTCCCCTGATGTACCTTGGGATCCCTTTGGCTTTGGGAGGACAGCGGAGAGACTATTGGCAGGGTATTTTGGATAAATTTCGAAGTAGAGTTAGCCATTGGACTCATAGATGGCTATCGTCTGCTGGGAGAGTGATTCTCCTTAAGACAGTGGTGCAGTCTCTCCCCATTTATAGGTGTTGTGTGCAGGTTCCCCCGTCCACCTTTGTGCGGGAATTTGATGCTTTGTCTCGGCAGTTTCTATGGTCTGGCAACCTTCTCTCCTCAAAATGGAGCCTGGTCAAGTGGGAGTCTGTTTGCAGGCCGAAGCATGCTGGGGGCCTTGGTCTCAGGTCTATGGCACTTGTTGTCACTGCCTTGGCTGCCAAGCTGTACTGGAGGTGGTGTAACAATCTTGATCAGGATTGGGCTAAGATTCTGGCCCACAAGTATCTTCCTGGTGCTGATTGCCTCGATGTGTCGCGTCTTCCTTTGTTGGGTAAAGGTTCTTGTATTTGGGATACCCTTAAGAAGGGTGCTCAGCTGATTAAGGAGGGCCTCTTCTGGATCTGTAATAGAGGCTCTGATGTTCTATTTTGGCAGGACTCTTGGGATGGCCACCCTCCCATTCTTTCTAGTTTTCCTCAGCTTCAGCCTCTTTGCCATATTTTTTCTGAGGCCGGTTGGATTAAGGTGGAGCATTTTAAAACTGTCAAGCGTATTGGGCAGGCGGTGGTGGCTTGCTGGAAAGACCCACAGGAGTGGCCCATGGGTGGATCTGATGAGGATCGTGTTGTTCTTTCTAGAGTTTTGGAGGCTCGGCTTTGCAGCTCCCTTAATGGGAGGGATGTTCTAGCTTGGAATCCTAGTCCAAAAGGTAAATTTACTGTTGCCCAAGGCTATGCTATGCTGGACAGGAACTTTTATGGTCCTGCTGAGGTGCACTGGTGGAAGAAGGTTTGGGACAACTTCTCTTGGCCCAAATGTAATTTTTTCTTATGGTTGGTTGCTCAGGGGAAGTGCCTCACTTGGGAAAACCTTCGCAAGCGTGGCTTTCAGGGGCCCTCTATTTGCCTTCTTTGTTCTCACAGTGAGGAGTGTTCCTCCCACTTGTTTTTTCTTTGCCCTTACTCTAGGGAGTTATGGCACAGATGGTGGGAGGCTTGGCATCATGGGTGTATTCATGCTACCTCCTTGATTGACTTCTGGGAAAGTTTGGGCAGACCACCAACAAAGACTCCTTTCCTTCAGGTGGCCTGGTCTATTGGGCCTATTTTCATTCTTTGGAACCTTTGGTTGGAGAGGAACCGTAGAGTTTTTTGTGGTTCCAATTTGGGAAATCTTCAACTATGGAAGAAGATAATTAGTAGGCTTCAGGAGACTATTTCGGCTAAGTGTGACATGTCTGAAAATATTGATCCTGGTGATTTGGATATTGTGCGGAATTTGAGCTTGGGGGATAGTAACCAGGGTTGTTTTGCTGGCAGAAGGCCCCGTCAGGTTCGGCAACGCGTTTGTCGTGATGGGAAGTGGATGCCTCCCCCAGTGGGGGTCCTAAAGATTAATACTGATGGTTCTTCTCGTGGGAACCCTGGTCATGCTGGTGTGGGGGGTATTGGTAGAGGTAATGATGGTGGTGTGGTTTTTGTCTTCTCTAGTTACAAAGGGCAACAATCTAATAATCTGATGGAGGCCCTGGCTATTAAGATTGCTGTTGAGCGTGGATGCTCTTTAGGCTGGAGGAGGATCATATGTGAGTCAGATTCTCAGATTGTTGTGGACTTGCTGAACAATCAAAGGTTTGATGATGTTAGTTGGCAATTAGCTTCCGTGGGTAGACAGATTTTGAGTCTTTGCAGCTCCTTGGATTCTGTCTCCTTTTGTCATATCCCTAGAGAGTGGAACAAAGTTGCCGACTGTCTTGCGAAGTGGGCCTCTGAGAATGTGGATGGTTGGGATATCAGTGGAAAGGATGAGCTTTCTTCTCATTATCTTGAGACCCTTGAGAGGTTACTAGTGGAGGACATGAATAGGTAGTGTTGTTGCTGGTTGGTCTGGTGGTGTTCTGTTTTGGTTGGCCTTTGGCCTTTGCTTTGTACTATGGTTCTGATTGAATAAAAATTTTACCCCTTTTGTTAAAAAAAAAAATAAAATTAATATAAAATAATTTTAAATTAAATAAAATTCAAACTAATTAAAATAGATAAATTTTCTATATAAATATGAATTTTTTACTGATACAAAATAATTAATAATTTTGAAAAGAGAACATATTTTAAAAATGCTCTCTTTTTTTTAACTATTCTTATCATGAAATTTTTATTAAAAATTAATTAATAAAATTAAATTATGATTAATAAAAAAATTATGTAGCACTTTTTAAAATGATTTGATAGGTTATATTTTGAAAGGAAAGTGAAGTGTTTCTATTTTCAAGGAAACTCCATGGTTAAATGTATTTAAGTCGTACTAGATTAGATGGTTAAGGGAGGTTCTAATATTTGATCCCTAAAATTTTGCATCTTTTAATGTGTTAGACAAATAAAGAACAAACAAGATCCTTATAATAAATTTTGAATTTTGTCATTACGAATATTGACACATTTTAAAACATTTCATCTAATAAAAAAATAAAATAAAAAAATCAAGTATTTTCATAATAATCTTATCCAAAATTTACAAATTAATCACAACCAATTTAATTTTGTTGTGAATTACTATTCTTTATAAATCAATACAATTGACTACAAAACTACAGATGGTAAAACATTCAGCTAGACCCGTTCATAACTATCCTGTTTTATTATTATTACTCACATGGACAGTCAGATCAGGTTATAGCTAATAAAGGAAAATATCACGGCAGGTTTGCGTGAAATGAGTACTACGGTGCTAATTGTTAGCCATACAATATGCATGTGATAAGTATGAGGAAAGAGTAGAGCCAAAAAAACAAGATACAAAGAAAAGAAAAAATAAAGAACCACCATTTTTAACCCCATTTCATCCACTAATGATTTCTACCACCAAAACAGTGTCAACTAATCAGGGCTAGATTATATTGGATCAAGGAGGGTAATAGAGGTTCCAAATACTTCTTTAATTATTTAAATTACAAGCACAAAAAGGAGTTTATTGGAGTGATCCAAGATGAGTTTGGGCAATTACACTCAAAATTGGAAGATATCAAAGATATCTTTCACAAATTTTATGAACAACTATTTAGAGAAGATTCTGATTGGCATGATCTTCAATCTATTTTAGAAGACATCATCAAAGATTACATTCCAAAAAGGGTGAACTCTAACTATAGCAAATTTTTAGATCGTGATCTATCAATAGAGGACTTGGAACATGCAGTTTTCTCAATGGCACACAATAAAAGTCCTGGGCCTGATGGAATTTCAATTGAATTCTACTAGATCACGTGGCAACATATTAAAGAAGATTTTTATCTTTTTTATTTAGAAGCTCTTAAATCTGGTTCATTGGGACCCCAAATTAATAATGGCTTAATCAAGCTTATTCCTAAAGGGAAAAATGTGGAGTCTATTTATGTGTGGCGTCCTATAACCTTGCTTAACACTTCTTATAAAATTATAGCCAAAGCTTTAGCTACTAGGATTAAACCGGTGGCTAAAGAAATAGTTAGACCTGAACAAACAGGTTTCCTTGGAGGAAGGTATATCCTTGATAATTTAATGTTGGCTTGGGAAACTTGTGAATGGGTGCAACAAACATGACAAGATGCTTTATTGGTCAAAATAGATTTTGACAAAGCATATGACAGAATGAGATGGAGCTTTATCCTTAAAATGTTGCAGTGGTTGGGGTTTGGTCCTAAAATATGCAATCATATTCAAATGTTATTCAAGGATGCTAATGCTCAATTGGTGATCAATAATTCCTTGACTGATCCTTTTCCTTTGCAATGCTCAATTTGGCAAGGATGTCCACTATCTCCATTTCTCTATGTGCTCACTGCTGATGCCTTGGGTTATCTATTGCAAAAATCTAATCAGATGAATTTAATTAGAGGGATATCCATTCCAAATAATGCGGTGGTTCTTAGTTCACATTTTGTTGATGATAGCATGTTGTTCATGCAAAATTCTGAAATTGAAATTAAAAATGTTCTCAAAATTCTTGATCTTTATTATGCTGTTTCAGGATCAAAGATTGCTCATCATAATTTAATCGAGTTTCTTATGATTAGTTCTGATGCTACTCCACCTTGGATTCCTAAAGATTGGAAGCAAATTAAACATGGATAGATTACTCGATATCTGGGTATCCCTTTTGGCTTAAGTGTTACGCTATCTGATATGTGGAATTGGTTCATTACCAAGCTGAAAAACAAAATATTTACCTAGGGGAATAAATTTCTCTCGCTTGCTGGGAGAATTCAAGTGGTTAATCGCATCTTTTTGGCTTCCCATGTTTATTATTCATCTTGTTGGATGCCCTCAAAAAGAGGCTATGATGATTTAACTAAAATCATTCGACAGTTTTTATGGTCTAATTGGGACGGAAAGACTGGTTTCAAAACCACTTATTGGAGTCATTGTATTCAGCCTAAAGACAAGGGTGGCTTAGGCTTGTTAGATCCCAAAACTCAAGGAGTTTGCTTGTCAGCAAAATGGATTATACAGGCTGCTTCTGGAAATGAACCATGGAAAATCCTTGTTAGACAACGGATTATACAGGCTGCTATGAAATATAAATGGAAAAGAGTGCATTGGTTGGATAAAATTTTAGTTGCTCCTTAATTTCAGATTAAGGCCTCTTTTCCCTTACAATCTATCTGGAAAGTGTGGCAACAGGTTAGCAAATTCCTTAACTGGAGGTGGAATTCCTTGCAATATGGCTTTAGCTTTGTTAATTCATCTATTTGGTGGAACAAGCTTGTCCAGTATCATGGCCAACCACTTGCTGTTGCATTTCCTAAACAATCTAACTATCTTTTTAAAAAGGGTATCCAACAATTTGGAGACATTTGGGAGTTTAGTTCCTTGGATTGGAAGCATTGGCTAAATATTAGTAATGATTTCAAACTGAATAACAATTCTCAAAGGTTTTTGATTTTTGTTATGGCTTTAGTACCCATGGAGTTGCTCATGAAGTTTTGTACACCTTTACAATGTAGCTTCTTCAAAGATTGGCAATGGCTTGATAAATACTCCTTTTTTTGTTTCCCTTTGAAGAGAATTTATCTTCAATTACTCCCAAAAATGATGCTTAATCCAAGGCTTAATATGAAATGGAATTGTAGATTCAAGGAAAGGAAGTGGAAGAACTTATGTTCTCAGATTTGGTCAACTAAAGCTGAGGTCAATGCCCAAATTTTGTCATGGAAAATTTTACATCACAAGCTGCCTGTAGGAGACAGATTGAAAAAAATGAATTTTCAGCCAGCTAAATGTCCTTTTTGTCAGCATTATGAGAGCTTGAAGCATATTTTTGGGGAATGTGTGCATGCTAAACAAAAGTGGAAAGTTGTTTTTACGCATTTTCCTGCTATTTTTTATCATGTGTTGTATTGGAAGGAAGCCATATTGGGTACTGGTCTTCAAAATAACTTGGTTGCTGATTCCATAAGACAAGTCATTTTACTTAATATATGGAAGATCAGATGTTCGTCAATGTTTTCTAATCATGTTCATCAAGAAGTTGATATTCTAAAGTTTTACTCTGACATCATTTTTCAGTTTGTTTATTTGTGTTCCCAGTTGAAGAGTGGCAATTTGAAGGTCATTAAACAGAGGAATCATTTGGAGGTGATTCAGCTTCAGTTTTTGCAGCTGCATGAAAGAGATATTTGTGTTTCCAGACATCTTCAAAAACTTTTCAAATTCAGATTTTAAGGGTCTCATGTTTTAGGATGCTGCCTTGTATCTTGTTAATTGTTGTTCTGAGCTTCTTGGCTGATCTATATCACGTTAATTGTTTCATGCAGTTTTTCCCTGTGACTGATTTTTGTTCTTATTTCTGAGCAGTTCTTTGTTGAGCTGCTATTCTTTTCTTCATTGTAGTTTTTTTTTCTAGCTTTGTTTAATATAAAAAAAAAACTATGACTGAATTTTCTGCTCCGCATGTTGCTTTGATCCCACGTCATATGGCAATGAATTTTCTTCGTCCTACATATATCTTTTTAATTTATCGATCATAGAGTTAAGTAATGAATACAATTGACTCAGAAAGTAAAACATTTCATTTCTTTTATCATTGAGACAGCTAGAGTCGTTCATCTCCCATCTTCCTTGGACCGTTGTTTTGTTCTTTTATTATTATTCAATGGGGACCACCAATACAGGAAACATTCACAGTCGGTTTACAGTCGGTTTGCGTGAAATGAATGCTTCAGTGTCTTCTCTGACTGAATTATCTGCGCCCGCGTCCAGGTCTGAACCCATTTCATATGACAATGATCCAATCATTTGATCCAGATTAATCCGTGTTAAAACCTAATTCATTTTATCAATAAAGCATTATTATCACATAGTTACCTTACATCAACAACTACTAAATTGGGACATAATAACATATTGCAATATTAATTGGCACGTATTTGATCCATGTTCAAACCTTTAAATTTCCTCTAGGGATTTGAATAAAAGAATAAACCTTAGTAGAAATAAATTATCATACTATATACATATTACAATTTTCTAATAATTAGGCTGAGTAAGTTGTTATAGGTCAAATATAAATGCTGGGATGTTAAGGTATCATAATATAGTTGATAGTATAATTCATTACTTTACCTTATCAATTCTAATAGTTATATATTTTGTAATATTTTTGTCGATGCAAAAGGAAAAAAAATAGAGGTTGTAAATTCCCTGTGTAGGTGAGAGATTGAAGTTATGCTTCAATTAGTGAATCCTCCTACTTGAAAGGACAAGTAAATTAAGTAATTCAAAATAATACAAGAAATAAGATTTTAGAAGAAATTTTTAAGGAGTGATACTCCACTATTATTAAGACTAAAGACCATGATTTTGAGATCATGCAAGTAACTCAATAAACTATAGAAACCCCAAAAGTAGATAGGTGGGGATATTAAAAATCATGCAACATTAAGGAAGAAAACCTTTTCACTCTAAATAATGCACACTTGCTAATTTAGAGTTTTAGGATCTTTACAAAAGTTGTTGATGGAAATAATTTTGAGCTTGGAATGCAAGAAAATATAACAATATACAAATTTGGTCTAATGTGTGTGCACCTTCTTACCTAAGTTTCAACACACCACGATTTCTAGAAAGGTTCCCTTTTAGGCATTTTCACTATAGAGTTCTATATTTAAATAGTAAATATACTTATGACTCCTCTCCATCGAAGAACTTACTAAACTTCCTTGTGCCAAAGACAAAGAAAACATCATTAGGAGAATGAAGATACCATATGTCTTGATTTTGGTGAACTCTTGAAAACATGGGTCAATTAGGACGAAGTGTATTTCATAGTGCAATGTTTGTGCAAGGAATGTGGTAATATCTATCTTAGTTGCTAAGAATGGGTTAAGTTTCATAGTCAACAAGATCATAGGTTGATCGCCATTTTTGAATATTATGACCATGTAAGGAGGTTGAATTCAAAATAAAATAGCTTGTACCATCCAATGAAACTCCAACATGAGCCAAAAATAAATAAAAAAATCAATAAGAGTAAAGCTATCAAATATCTCTGAGTAATAAGTAGGGGAACATTGTGAATTCATTTGATATTTGTTTGGAATTAATAATAAATCCACCTCAACTTGTTTAGTAATTGTTCAATTGTATAATTCAACTTAAAATCTTTTGTTTCTCTCTCTCTCCAATATAATCGGATCCCTCTTTACTCCATCATAGTATGATACAATATTGATGTAGATATTTATCCATCCTTGAAAAAATCTCTTCTAAAAAGCTAATAGAATAGATCATCCATCGTAATATACAACAAAATAGAAAACCATTATAACTTAGAAGAATACTTTAGAACAGTAAGATATTACCACAACAAAAATTATTACATAATCTTGTTATATAAATGTTCTAAAATATAGATAACAGAACACTTACAAATGCACAACTTTTATAACAAAACCTAAAACCTCATGCACTCTAAACATAATAAAGTAGTAAATATTTTTAAGAAACTTTTATAATGCTATCAAAAAACTGTGGAGAGATGGGCTGAAGACAAGACCTCAAATTGCTTGGCAAGCTAGACTAGTATAAAGCATCTAAAAATAAAACTTTAGCAACAGCTAGATGTTCTTGTGGTTTAATGGTTCAAACATAGTGTCCTCCGTTCAAATAATTCAGATTCAAGCTTGTTTCGATGTAGAGCTCCTTTTCTATGCCTAAAGATTAAATATAACTTCAAGAATGATTATCTTGTAAGGGGCAATATCGTTGATTTTAGAATTAGAATTTTAAGTAGTTCAAACAGAATGCAACTGAAAAAAAGGATAACTTGCTGAAGTTAACACAACTCTATATTTTAGAAAATAACAAAATCGTTGGCCGTTAATGCTGACAATTTACTTTCGGAGTAGTAAACAATGCTCACCAATTGACAATAAAATCCGTTCAATGGAAAAGCAATGCACTCGTAAGTATTGCAGATCAAAATAAGATATATTACTTGGCGACTTAACTTCCAATTTAATAGCATAACTCTTGTGACAAAATACAACCTTCAGTATAAACTTGACCATAAATAACAGCATTTCTTATTTCCAGCGTAGAAATACACTACTATTGTAGAATGCACCATTATATATGGCTCAATTCTTAACACATTACAGCTAACACCATTATAAACTCAACAGCAAGCTTAGTGCATATATCAGACAATGATAGGTAGCAGGCAGGTAAAGGATTTCAGCGCTCACAAAGATAAGCCACAGCACGATCCATCCAGACAAAGCATATGTACCTCCATTCTATGTGAAAGCACAACACTACAATCACAGTACCAAATCCCACCCCGTAACATAACCCCACTGACACTGCCCACCACCGTTCCATTTTATCCGCATCTGCCTTTACTGTACTATTCGATTCTATTTGGCTGCCGCTTTCACCAAAACCAGAGCTGTGTGTTCTATTTACCAGGGGAGGGCCCCTAAGTCTGGAATTCCCTAGAAACGAGGAAGCTTCAAACGTTGAAAACTGATTTCCCTGCGGTATTAACCCAGAAAGCATGTTGTTCGAAACATTGAAGACGGAAAGGGCCGTGAGACTTACAAGTTCCTGGGGAATCTTCCCTGACAGCATGTTTCTTGAAAGATCCAGAGACTCTAGACAAACCATCTTTCCCAAGGATTCCGGAATTGAGCCACTGATATTATTGTTTGAAATGTTGAGAGCAACTAGACCCCGGAGAAGTCCCAGATTCTGCGGAATGCTACCCCAGAGCTTGTTGTGTGACAGGTCCATCACTTTGAATGATGTCCAGATTTTTGGATATGGACGTGCCGTTCCTTTAATCCAGAGCGTTATTTGGTCCACAAATAACACTGATGAGAATATGTATGTATTGCCTACCCAAGTACCATATAATTCCTCAAAATGTTGCATTTCAAAACTCTGTGATTGGTTTACCATAGCAAGTAGCATTTCTGAACTTTTAGGGATAGTTCCTGATATATTGTTATGAGATAAATCTAGGACATGAAGATTATGTAGACCAAACAACTGGGGTGGAATAGTACCTTCAAGCTTATTATTTGTCAGGCTGAGAATTTGTAAGTGTCTCATCTTTCCAATCGAATCTGGGACGCTGCCTTGAAACTTGTTATTTCCTATGTCAAATACCTGAATATCTTTACAATTCGCAATAGATGGAGGAATAACACCTTGCAAATTGTTTCCATTCAGGTTTAATGTCTGAAGTTGAGTCAGATTTCCCAGCTCTTCTGGCATCTCACCTTGCAAGTCATTTTTAGCCAAATTTAAAATTATAAGAGACGAACATCTCCCTAGATCCGCAGAAATTACATCCCTAAGTCTGTTGTCTGACAAATCCAAAATTTGCAGAAAATTTCCGTATTTAAATATTGAATGCGGAATACCTCCACTGAGATTATTTGCTGACAAGGACAAATACTGGAATACTGGAGAAATTAAAGCAGGAATAGAGCCATTAAACTTGTTATATGACAAATCCAATAGATTTCCATTAAAAGAAAGAGCTGAAATAGGTCCGTGAAATCTATTATTATGCAAGTCCAGAATGCCAAGTTCATTGTAATTGAGTGGGGGCAGAAATCCTTCTAGTTGGTTATTTGAAAGATTAAGTATCTTAAGATTTGTAAGATCCCGTAGCCAAGTAGGAACATCTCCCCGAATTCTGTTATCTGACAGGTCCAAATCTATAAGGGAATATTGACTAGAGAAAAATGCTGGAAAATTGTCTTCAATATTACAAGAACTCAATCCTAGGTGCTCCAGATGAGAAAACGGTGAAACCCAACTTGAAGGAATTTTAATGCTCAGCTGATTTCTAGATAACTGGAGTACACGAAGTTGAGTCAAACTCTGGAACATAGAAATAGAAACAGCGCCTGTTAAATTGTTGGAAGAAAGTGACAGCACTTCCAATCCAACAAGCTCTGAAAATGAATTTAGTATTGCTCCAGACAACTGATTATTATCTAATTGAAGGTTACTTAATACAGAGAGCTGACCCAAAGACGTCGGGATTTCACCATTTAACTGGTTTCCCTGGAGATCCAGATATTGGAGGGAGGAAAGCCTGCCAAGACAGTGTGGTATTATGCCCTTCAAATTGTTAAAGGAAAGTTTAATCCTTGAAAGACTAGACGATGGCCCTACTGGAGACCCAAATCGGGGTAGCTCCCCTGTTAAGGAATTGCCATCCAGATATAGTTTCTGAAGTTTTGAAAAGTTCGCAATGGAAGGGGGAATTACTCCCTCTAGACTGTTTCCACCCAGTCGAAGATTGCTCAGAGTTGAAGAGTCCTCCAGAAAATCGGAAGGGATGGAACCACTGAGATCACAGTAAGAGAGATCAAGTGAAACCAAGGAGGAGACATTCTGGAGCCAAGAAGGTACTCGGAATGGGAATGAGTTATCTCGAAGATGGAGGTGGGATAAACGGGTGAGGTTTTTAAGTGCAGGAATACTTCCTGAAAGACTACACACAGAAAGGTAAATCTGGCTAAGATTGGGGAGAGTGGAGAGGGAGTCGCCCAAGTTGTGAGATGCTTTTTCAAGGTTCACTTTCTTCATCGCCAGGTATTCCAACCTCCTCAGACCTCTTACCCATTCATCAAACTTTGAACTCTTCAGCCTCCATTTCAAGTTATACTCTGATTCAAACTCTGAGTTATACTTCGAGTCAACCAAAGAGTAATAGTTTGACAGATCAAGATGCTGTAAGGCTGACAAATTTCCCAGCTCTGGAGGGATCTCGCCGTCAAATCCAGCATAAGCCAAGCCAAGAAAAGTAAGCCGCTTGAGTGTTCCCAACTGAGGAGGTATAACAACACCCTCGAAGTCATTCCAACTCAAATCCAAGTGGCGCAGATGTTGCAGATTAAACAGAGATGGATGAATCTTCCCCTTCAACTCGCGGTAGACATGGTAACCATGATCATTTCCCTTGTGATAAGGGTTTTTGAGATCAAGTCGAATGACATGGTTTGTTTGGTAGTCACAAACAATTCCCTGCCACTCGCAACAGTTGTATCCTCGCCATGAGCTTAATCGACCATAAGAGTCGTTTAGGCCTCCTTTGAAATCGATCAAATATCTTCTTTCATCATCTTTACATCCACTACTACATGGGAAACCACTCATCATAGCAATGCCCAAGGCAAAGTTTAGAGAAATATAAAACGAAATTGGAGACATATTGTATGCAAAGGCTCAAGTTCGTATGGCGCAATGTTTGGTCTCTTTTATATAATTCTCTCCCCGTTCAATGTGTGAAACTTACGCTGCATGTGCGCAGAGTTTACAACAGACTTATTTTCGATATTGATTATAAGAGATTTATAATTCTATAATTTCTGATCTAGGTTCACATATTTCTCAACTGTATTGGTTTAAACTTGATAATATTTAATACTATGGTGTGTAATGGGTACTGGAAGAGGTGTGAAAGGTCAATTAGAGAAAGAAGGTTTTTTTTTTTTTAATACATTTGTATGGTGCATGAGATCAATTGATAGGTCATTTAGAAAATGATTATTTATTTATTTATCATTATTATTATCTTAATATATTGTAATTATTATTTTATAACTTTATGTATTTAGTATTATATTATTATATTTTTATTAATATACTAGTTCAGATTATGTTAGATTATTAGTATTATTATAATATTATGAATGATTGAATTAGGTATTATATTATATTATATAATGTAAGTATATATATATATATTTTTTAGACTGCAGGAATCAGGTAGCATGACCCCATATAAACTGCAGTGCGCCTGGTAAACTTTTTAACGTGACCGGCGGCGCTGGCGCGACACGCCCTCCGGTACCACGGGGGTGGGGAGACTAGACCTCGTGACCAACCTCCTGCAACAGGAAAGATTTAGCCAACCGAACTAGGGACCCAACCCCATATAATGTAAGTATATTTAATTATATTGTAATATATATTTATATTAAATTATATTACATTTATAATTTTATATTAGATAAACATTTATTATATTATGTTATTATATTTTAGTATATTATTAAAATAATATAATATTATTCTCAGCTTGTCCTAGGGACCCAAGGTATGGGTTGCTGGGTTGTTTTTAAAAATATTATAGCTGTATACACCTAAAAATGGTCACATCACATTGTCTGGTAATTAATTAATTTTTTTTAATATTTAATTAAAATCTTTAAATTCCATCTGCGTATAAATAAATTTAAATAATTTATTTATATTTGTTCATTCTTTCATTTCGATTAAATACATAAGTTTATTTAATCATCTTTTCGTATTCATTTCTTAATTAATTAAATAAACATTATGATTTATTTATATTAATTATCAATAATCTTGACTTGGATATTTTTATTCAAATAAAAGATTAAATATTCCTCTCTTCTAAATATATTCTTCTAAAATCAATTTATAATTAAATATTTCTAAATATTTAATTAATTCTTCTAGAGTCACATTACAATTAAATATTTCTAAATATTTAATTAAATCTTCTATAGTGCAAAAACCAAAAATCAAACTCAATAAATGAAATTAAATAAATTTATTTATTTATTTAATTTGGGGATTATCTTCAACACCCGTGAAACAAACTGCCAAAACAGAAAAATTAATTTTCTCTGTTTCTGTGCAGGCTTGTTCCCGTGGGTTGAAGACATGAATCCATTCTTCTCTCCAACCTCCCAACCTCTTTCATCTTTTTCTCAACCTCTCCATCTCTCACCTTTCAATTCTACTAGACAATCTCACAGCCGTTGATTCTTGCGAGCCAGGATTTTGCCTGAGAAAGGCTATAAATATGACTACCGGGTACTCCAAATCATATAGCGACTTTCAGTAAGAAAATTATAGTTAATTTGAATTAAGCTTTTAGCATTTCACAGTATTCAAGTTTCATAGCATAGAATAGCATAGAATCATAGCATAGAATCATGGTATCTTCCATCTACAACCTCTGTGCATAATCTACAACCCCTGTCCATATCCGTCAGTATTTTCACTCCACCAGCATATAGGGTAGAGAAGCACTTTCCTTTTTGCATACTCGTTCTACAGGTTGCCATTCGGAGAAGCTTTGCTTATACAATCTGAGAGCAGCAGCTTCAAACAAATCCCTGGAGATAGAGGAAAATGAAACGGCTCTGAAGAAGCTCTGTTTGTTTCATTTGAATTCAATTTATTTAGTTTTGTTTGGTTTAATGTTTCATTTGTGTTTTGTTTAATCCTTTTTGGTTATTTATATTAACATAACAAATTTTTGGTGCCCATCGTGGTGCTCTTGAACCTGTTTCTCACATCTTTTTGTAGATTTCTTTGACAGGTTACAGACATAAACAACGGATTAGTGCAAGGAACACGTCTTCGAAACTTCATACCCAGTTCAACGCATTTGACAAGTTTTGTAATGCCTGTGATTAGTTTTGCAGCGCCCGTGATTAGTTTTACAGCGCCCGTGACAAGTTTTGCAGTGCTCGTGATTAGTTTTGCAGCGCCCGTGACAAGTTTTGCAGTGCCCGTAAAAGGTTTTGCTGTGCCCATAAAAGGTTTTGCAGTGCTCGTGAAAAGTTTTGCAGCGCCCGTAAAAGGTTTTGCAGCACTTTTAATAATTTTTGCAGCGCATATGAGTAATTATGCAGCGCCCATTAGGTCTGTTATAGCGCATCTTTTATAGACCTGCAACTTGTAATCTGTATTTTGCAAATAGTTTAACTGAATCTGACGCAACCGCGGACAGTTAGTAATTTTAAAAGTAAAACAAACCAATCCTAGGGTAGACACGTAAAGTAAAAAATAAATAAATAAAGCAATCCTAGGATATACATATAAGTGGAATGAAGCAATCCTAGGGTACACACTTCATATTTCATTTTGGGCTAAAAAGAATTTTTGTGTTTGTGTGAAGCAAAATCTTCACTTAGCATAGAAATTTTTTATTTTTGGGGCTTAAAATAAACCATTGTTTGCTTTGTTTTTGGTGATAGGCGTATGCTCTCCCCTTAACTGGGTGATCAAAATGCCAAACTCACCTATTTCCCTTTATGCAATTTCTTGTTTTATTAATACCTTTTAGAAGGCCTGCCGTAGTGGGAAAAAGTACTCACCCTACGGGAACGACCTAAGTGGGAACAACTAAATCCAAGTTTTCCAACCCACTATAATCAAATGCGGATGGTTGATGAAAATCCTATTTGACGGTAGTGTGCATTGATAACCATCCCCAAAGCCTTTGTTCTAAAGGTAGGGAGGTCTCTCGAGGGAGTTTATCATTTGCCGCACCGAACGGAAACCCTTAGTAAGAACCTAGTGTAGTATCTAACTTGTCAGTTTCTGAACATCATATTAATCACAGTGCAGGGGAGGGAAGAATCTACCCCCAAGATACTCACCATATAACTGCCAAGGATTGTTTGCTCAGGGGATCTGGTATCCACTTCCATCACTCTAAGTACGCACCTGGAAAGACAAAAACACAGGCGCCCTGTCGGGGGTGACATGGCTGTGTGAGTCGACGCGGTTTTAAGATGTGGGCTGTTGATTACTATGATGACCTACTTGAGAACTAAGAGTGAGTCTGTTTGAAGTGCTTATCATGTGTAAAACCCGTTAAAACAATTTTTGAACAACATTTTGATTATACACTTGATGTTTAGCATAGTATTTAAGACAACTATTTTACAACTTTTTTGATGTGTTTTCAATACACTAATTCAGATAAGATCATCCAACACTCACTATTACATTGATTAATCTCATGTTACAAGATTGGAAATCCATAACGTTTATAAAGAAATCCGTTTTCAAAAGGATTAAAAAGCCAAAGAAACCCCTCAACCACAAGAAACTATTGAAGAAGCAACGATTCTTGTATCAAAGCTGAAAAGTTTTACTCAAATATAGAACATTTCTTCATAGGTATCATGATTGTGTTAGAGGTCTTTCAGATGATTATGCTATAGAACCTTTGTATTCACAAGCTTACTTTCAAAGAAGAGCCCTTTCTCAAAGGCATAACCATAGTCAACGCATTCGTTTCAGTTATATTCCCCAACCTGTAATTGAATATTCAACTCGTCCAAACCAAATTTTGCAATAGAGAAATTAGATTACATTAGGCATTCATCATAAAATCCATACTTTTACAAAGTTATGATCAAAACTTCATAAAGTGCAAAACCATCCTTTTCTTGATCTTTTGCTTAAATTCCCGTCAACAGGATTTTCATCCTTTCACTTAGGGAACAACACAAGCTAAAGATTAGAAATTTTCTGTAAGTCATAGAATTTTCATTCTATTCTGACTTTCATATATATCACATAAATTGCACTATTTCATTCTTTTGATCAAAAGCAAGTAGAACTTGGAACAAAACCTATGCTTGTCTTCACGAGATCTCAAAAACAAATGGAAAAAGACGAGGGAGAAACCACTACAAATAAAATGGGTGACCGTAATGAAAAAGAAGAGGAAACGTTTAATCTTGATGAGTTAACAGAAGAAAAGCTTCAAGAAGCAGAACAAGATCCCCAATTCCATACTCTTATGGAAAGAATTTTAGAACGAAATAAAGAAAGATTCTTTCTTTCATTGGCTAATCAAGGAGCTAAGTTACCTCACAATTTCGACATAGAAGGGATAAAACAAAGTCCTGAAACTCCTTCTAATGACTTTAGTGCTCTTAATCAACAGATAAAAGAATTACAAGGGAAAATAAAAGAAATGCAAGGGGGTACAACAAAGAAATATGTTTTGGAAGACATATCTCCTTATCCATTTGATAAGAGTCTTCAAATGATCCCATTTCTAGAACATTGTGAAATCCCTAAGTATGATAGGTATAATGGAAAAACTGATCCTATTGACCATGTGAGAGATTTCTAAAATATGAGACTAGAATTCGCCTATGATGATACATACTTAATGCACTTATTTCCATGAAGTCTAGGTGTACAATCTATGGAGTGGCTTTCAAAAATCACTCCACCCATCAAAACGTTTGAGGAGTTAAAAAATCAGTTTATATCACAATATGCCTACAACATTCAACATCCGATAACAATGCTTGATCTTTGTAAAGTGAAACAAAACGTAGGAGAACCCTTCACTACGTTCTTGCAAAGGTGGAGAAGGTTATTTGCACGATATTCCCATGCTATTCCCGAAAAGGAAAAGATGGATATCTTCATCAATAGCCTACATCCAGAATTAAGCTATAGGCTTAATCTTCATTGTCCTCATAACTTTGAAAAATTGATTGAAAATGCAATCACAATTGAAGGGGCCTTGGTTAAACGAGGAGTGATAAAACTTGATAATTCAAGTACATCAAATCAAAACAACAACGATAAAACAAGGTTTTGGAATAGAAACAAAAATGTTGTCAATGACGGTATAGTGGATGCAAATAATTTACGAACAAGACCATCTATTTTCAATCTATCAGGTGCTTCACGAACCAATCAACAAGGAAACAACAATCAACAAGGACAAAATTCCAAGCAAGAAACCATGACCAATCAAAATAAAAATAAAAATCGTGGTAATAACAATCTTGGCAATACCCAAACATTAAATCCATCTAGGCCTCCATTCTTTTCAAATCGACAGAATTTTACTGCTTTGGGTCAATCTCTTGAGTCTGCTCTCAAGGAGCTTCTTGATAATAAGGTTATCACCTTACCACCACAAAGAGATTATGAGCCACGAGTCAAACCCCCATCATGGAATGACTCGTATTATTGCAATTATCATCAATGTAAAGGTCATAGAATGAACAATTGTCAAGATTTGAAAAATCTAGTACAAGATTTAATTAACAATGGTACCATTACAATTGAGGGACATCATACCAATAACGATCATCAAGCATTTAAAGATCCTTTACCAAACTATCAAAATGGGGAAACATCAGATACAAAAGCCAAAAGCATACATAATGTCGAAGATAATATAATCCGTCACATCTACGTAGATGATCAACGGGTTAATGTTATCAAAATCAAGGGAAAACAAGAATATCAATAAGTTAATGTGACAACAAGAGGTCAAGCAAAAGTTGTTCTAAAAGGAAGTTCATCTAAGACAACTATTTCTCCTTCAAGTAAGTATAATTTGGTTGATCAACTAAGAAAGACATCAGCTCAAATCTCCATCCTTGAACTTCTTAAAATATCTCCCATACATAAGAATATTTTAAAAGAAGCTCTCGTAAACACAACTATTGATACTGATCTAGATGTAAACAAATTTCAAGCCATGGTGGGACATTTGTCTGCCCCCACTTGTCTTTCATTTTCTGACAAAGATGATGCCTCTATGATACATCCACACAATTCCTCGCTTTATCTTGAAGTCATGATCCATAAACATTGCATTAGACGTGTCTTAATAGATGGAGGAGCCGGTTTGAATATTTGTACCTTAAAGTTAATAAATGCATTAGGAATATCAGAAAATGAAATTGATCCACAAAGGAAGATAACTATCAAGGCATATGATGATGAAGAAAGAACTTCTAAAGGATTAATATTGCTGCTTATCAGAGTGGGACCTATTGTGAAGAACACATTTTTTCTGGTTCTAGATTGAGATCTTTCTTATAACATACTTTTGGGTCGTCCATGGATTCATGATATGCAAGTAGTTCCATCAACGTATCAAGTTTCCATATGATGGACAAGAAATAAATATACAAGCTGATTACAATAGTACCCAAACTTGTTCAAATCTTCGAGTAACTCAAGATGCCTTTGTGCCACACAACAGGGAAGCTCTTGTTATTTCTTCTTCCAATTTACAAGTCCAATTGCAAGAACTAACAAAGAGTCTTGATACTAAGCTAAAGTTTAAAGATAAAGGGGTAGGTGAGTATTCATTATCTCTTTCCACCTTACCTCCTTCTCCGAGGTCACATGGGTAGCCTACCTTGTCAAATCAAAATATTGCAACAGCCTCTACATCCCAAGCTTCTGTGCCAATCACAAAGTTTGATGGAAAATTCATTAGAGCAAATACCACTGAAGAAGAAGCTGAAGATAGGGACATCCTAAATTGGCTATACAAAGATGAAGATGACTCTCTCTTGCACATTAAGTTACCTATAGAACAATATGGTAAGGGGTACGCTATCATGCAGAAGATGGGCTATGAAGGAAATGGTCCTATAGGAAAAAGAAGAGAAGGAATTGTGGAACCAATTCAACCTATTTCAAAGCATTCAAGTGATAAAATAGGACTTGGATATGGTAAAGATAAAGAAGAATTTACTGCACAACAAGCACAATCAACTCATGAAGGAGGATCAATGTCAGATAAACTTCATGAATCAGTTTTTCAATTGCAGAATAGTTCAGATACTGATTCTAATGAATATGAATGGGACACCATTTATAATGATGAATTTTGGAGAGATAAAAAAATTGATACCATACACAAATATGCACTGTTCTCATACAAGGAGAAGGCTCAAGGCCTCCACTTGATTGTGTTTTACAAAGCGATCATGACACAAGTGAGGAAGAATCAGATTCTAACGAGATTGACAATCAACAGGAGAATACCATCATAGACCTTGTCTACCATGAGGATGATAACCATATCATGACTTTGACAATTCAAGACCTTACCCAACCTAATGATCCCATGCCTTTAGTTTATCCGGAACTTATTGATTGGGACATTGACGCACCTATCCACATTCCTACATTCCATGATGATGAGGATATTATAAATTTCCTTTGTTCCTCAAATGAAGAAAACAATTGTTTTATCCAAGAATTTCATACTCATGATTTTGATAAGGAGGGTGTCAAGTCTCTTAGCTGCAAAATAAATGAAATAAAAGATGTATCTATTGGTGAAAACTGAAAAATGGCAGTGATAGATCAAAACAAGAGAAAAATAAAGAGCGAATCTGATAGTGAAAACCTTTCTGAGGCACTGAAGGATGAGAAATTTGACACTCTTCCCAAGCATTATCATGAAAGATCTTCTATTTTGATCAAACCAACAGAATCAATCAACATAAGTACAGTAGAGTAGCTGAAAATCTTACAACTTGTAGCATCATTAACAATTGAAGAAGTCCTAAAATTCATGGAATTTTTGAAGGAAAATCAAATCAACTTTGCTTGGTCATATGCTGATATGCCAGGGTTAGATCCTAATATGATAATGCATCATTTATCTATTGAACCAGGTGCAAAACCTATAAAACAAAAGCTCAGAAAAATGCATCCACATGTTGCATTATTGGTTAAAGAAGAATTAAAGAAGCTTTTGGATGTTGGATTCATTCGGGCTATCGATTATGTCGAATGGATTTCCAATATTGTACCTGTTTCAAAGCCAAATGGAAAGATCAGAGTTTGTACAGATTTTAGAGATTTAAATAAGGCTTTTCCTAAAGATGACTTTTCTTTACCCAATATAGATATGATTGTTAATTTAACTGCTGGCCATGCAATGTATTCATTAATGGATGGATTTTCAAGATATAACCAAATAAGAATTGCACCAGAGGATCAAGATAAAACAACGTTTACATGCCCTTGGGGTACCTATTGCTGGAATGTAATGCCATTTGGGCTAAAGAATGCTGGAGCCACTTATCAAAGAGCAATGACAACTATTTTTCATGATATGATGCATACATTCATGGAAGATTATGTTGATGATTTACTTGCTAAATCTCACACACGAGAAGAACATTTAGAAATATTGTCAAAAATCTTTACCAGAATGGAGCAGTTCAATGTTTGACTCAATCCAAAGAAATGTGTCTTCGGCGTTACATCTGGAAAAATCCTAGGATGCATTGTTTCAGAAAAGGGTATAGAGGTTGATCTGGAAAAAGTACAAGCTATAATGGACATGCCCCCACCACGAAATATCAGTCAACTTCGATCATTGCAAGGAAGATTACAGTCCATCAGAAGGTTTATAGCTCAACTGGCAGACAAAAGTTTTCCATTTACACATTTATTGCATAAAAATGTCCCATTCAAATGGGATGACAAATGTGAAGCAGCATTCAATCAGATCAAGCAATATCTTACGCATCCACCAGTTTTAATTCCACCTATTCCAGGAGAGCCACTCATACTCTATATTTCAGCAACAGAAGTATCCTTTGGGAGCATTGCTAGCACAAGAAGATTCTACAGGTAAGGAAAGGGCCATATATTATATTAGCAGAACCTTAACAAGACATGAGTTAAACTACGTTTCATTGAAAAATCTTGCCTTGCAATAGTGTTTGCTTCTCAAAAGTTGCGACACTATATGTTGGCTCATACAGTTAAGCTGATAACAAAGATTGATCCATTAAAATACCTATTAAGCAGAGCTACTTTAACAGGAAGACTTGCAAAATGGGTAATGATCTTAAGTGAGTTTGACATTCACTATGTAGATCGAAAAGCTATTAAAGGACAGGTCATTGCAGATCAGTTGGCTGAAGCACCTTTACAAGAAGAAAATCCAATGCATATTGAGTTTCCTGATGCAGATGTCTTCACAGCAACAATTTAGAGACCATGGACATTGTACTTTGATGGATCTTATACACAATATGGCTCGGGGGCAGGGATTCTTTTTGTTACACCTGAAGGACATACCATTTCACGATCATATCGGTTGATGTTTCCTTGCACAAATAACATAGCTGAATATGAGGCATTGCTCATAGGATTGAAAATAGCTTTGGAATGGTGGATTACAGAGCTGCAAGTCTATGGTGATTCACAACTTGTCATTAATCAAATTAATGATGATTATCAAACTAAAGATGATAAGTTGCTACCTTATAAGAATATGGTGGATGATTATAAAAAGTATTTTGTGTCAATCAAGTTTTCACAAATATCAAGGATTGATAATAAAGCTGTAGATGCAATGGCTACCATTGCTTCCTTATTACAACCATCAGAAGATCAAATCAAGCATGAATTCTTAGTGGAACAATTGTTTTCTCCTTCCTATGATAATCTTGAGACCCAAGTTATGTCATTTAACCTGTTCTGATTCACCTTTATATGGCAAGACTTATACCTATCTCAAGCATAACATCTTACCTTCAGATTTATCCCGCAACCAAAAAATGAATTTCATTCGCCAATCATCCCCTTATACCTTAATTGCTGATATCCTTTATCGACGTGGTCTTGATGGTACACTCCTTAGATGTCTTGAACGTGATGAATCTGAAAAAGCCTTACAAGAGGTTCGTGGTGGTATTTGTGGAACTCATTCGAGTGGTTTGACCTTAGCCAAGAAACTTGTTAGAATGGGATACTATTGGCCTACTATGGAGAAAGATTCTTTTGTTTTTGTCAAAAAGTGTTCCAAATTCTAGATCCACGGGAATCTCATTCATGCACCTATGCAAGAACTGCAATCTTTCACTCCGACATGGCCTTTTTCTCAATGGGGACTTGATCTTGTTGGAAAAATTAATCCTTCATCGTCAAATGGTCATAAATTCATCATTACAGCTACAGAGTATTTTACAAAATGGATTGAAGTTGTTCCTTTGACAATAGTGACTGGTAAACAAATAT
>VDFB02339653.1:0-10365 GCA_007258455.2 Sequoia sempervirens
TTCCAAATTTCCTCTGCAGACTTTTGCCCTCAAACTCGATTCCAATTCTTAATCCAGAAAGAACTCCCCAAGACAACACCAGTAACAGATTGAAGACAAATTTCCTTCCTAGAACTCTCCTCAAATAATAGCAAAGAATTCAAAACTAATCTCTTCAGATTCAAAGATACATAACCCAAATACTTGTGCAACTTCTGTATCCCTAATTCTCTGTGTCTAAAAAACTTGCAAAATACCTAATTCAATAAAAGATATTCTCCATTTCTTCCAAAAACTCTCAAAAAAATCAAAATTAAAAGAAAATCAATTCTTTAAAAGCTAGCTTTTCCCAGATCTCTATTCCTATTGGCTCACACAATCTTTTTATTCTTTTATTTGTTTTATTGCTTTTATTTCTATTTTTGCAACTTTACTTGCACATCACATTACTTATTTATTTTAAATAAATTATTCTAATAATTATCCACCACCAAATAATTGATTAAAATAATTAAGACACATTTAATATTTAATTATTATTTAATTTCAATATATGATTTTCAAAAATAATTAAATCATCTAAATATTTAAAAGAATTTAATCTAACATTAAAACGACCAATTACTTCCATCATTAAAATAAATCATAATTTATAAAATGCCACCCTGACAAAATACGACAAAACACATAACACAAAACACAAATGATGACAATTACACAAAGTAAACAATACCAAACAAACAAGACGAGACCTGACATCATGGAACCCGGAGGACTTCATCATCACCTCCATGTTTCAACATTTAACCGTTGGGTTATTTGCGCTTGCCCCGTCTCCGCCAAAGTAGGTGGAATCGAGACTTGTACCCTAAATCCCGTATACTAACGGGTTGTGTACATGTGCATACATATATATATAAAATCAAAGCATCAAATTAATGTACTGCATTGTGAGAAGGAATCGCAACATAACAAGGCACTCATGAATGAGTGATGCTATATTGTCCTTCATCACACCTATTCTAACAAATATAATATAACCAATCAATTAACATTTCTAACTAACAATCATCTCATAACATATTAAATTAAATCACTGCATCATATCATAATTCTGCAAATCAACTGATATAACCAACCATAATGTCATATAAAGTAATCATGTC
Source organism: Sequoia sempervirens (assembly GCA_007258455.2). Lineage (NCBI taxonomy): Eukaryota > Viridiplantae > Streptophyta > Pinopsida > Cupressales > Cupressaceae > Sequoia > Sequoia sempervirens. The sequence continues at coordinate 1,146 of VDFB02339653.1, forward strand.
CATAATGAATTAACAACATCATCTAACATCTAACTAACCACATCAAACAATAACAGTATCATAATAGTATCTGAGTAGCAAAACAAAACATAACACTACTGAGTCCAACAAGCAACCAGGAGGGTTATTACATCCTCCCCCCCCTTAAATCCGGCTTACTCCTGTAAGCCAGAAAACAAGTATGGGTAGGATTCTCTCATACGGGAAGCATCCTCCCAAGTCGCTGAAGCCTCATCATTGGGATCCCACTGGACCCTCACCTGCTCAATATCCCTGCCTCTGAGTACGAGCCTCCTGTGCTGCACCACGGCCATGGGCTCTAGAGCTAGTTGCCCGTCCTCAACCTGTAGAGCATTCCAATCAAGAACATGAGTAACATCCAGAAAGTAAGGCCTAAGAACTGATACATGAAAGACATCGTGAATCTACGACAGACTAGGTGGCAATGCCAGGCGATAGGCAACAGGACCAATACGCTCCAACACCTCAAATGGACCCACAAAATTGGGTGCAAGCTTAGAACCCTTTCCATAACGAATAGGGCTCTTCCGAGGATGAACTCTAAGAAACACTCGGTCTCCTATAGCAAACTGTCGATCTACCCTGTGTGCATCAGCAAATTTCTTCTGCCTATCTTGAGCTGCTACCAGATGCTCTCGGATGCGAGCTACCTGTTGCTCCATGTCACGAAGCATCTCAGGTCCAAGAAGGACCCTGTCCTCTAATCGATCCCAACTCAAAGGGGTACGACAAGGACGACCATACAAAGCCTGAAATGGAGCCATGCCAATCGAACTGTGATAGCCATTATTGTAGGCAAACTCAACCAAATGTAGGTAGTCTTCCCAATGAGACTGCTGGTCCATGACATACATCTGAAGCATATCCTCAAGCACCTGATTAACTCTCTCAGTCTGACCATCTGTCTCAGGATGGTAGGCAGAACTAAAATTCAACTTAGTCCCTAAGGACCGCTGAAGGGATGTCCATAATGCAGAAGTGAATACCGGATCTCTGTCAGAAATAATCCTACGCGGTATCCCATGTAATCTAACAATATCCTCCATGAACACCCTAGCCACCACTGAAGCAGTATATGAAGATCGGATAGGAGAGAAATGGGCTACCTTGGTCAACCTGTCAACAGTGACCATGATAGCGTCGTGTCGCCTGGAAGACATAGGCAACCCGACTATAAAATCCATAGAAATGATGTCCCACTTCCACTCCGGAACAAGATGCGGCTGCAACAAGCTTGCCGGATGATGATGCTCGGCCTTCACTCTCTGACATTCAAGACACCTAGCCACAAAATTCGCAATGTCACGCTTCAATCCTGCCCAAAAATATAGTGCACGAAGATCAGCGTACATTTTCTTAACTCCTGGGTGTGCCGAATAAGGAGCTCTATGAGCTTCCGTCAAGATAAGGGTACGAAGACCCTCTGCAGGAGGTACATACATACGACCTGCATAGCGCAAAACACCATCCGAATCCAAGGAGTATCCTGCAAATTTACCTTCCAAAGCTCTACCCGACTCAATCTCTGCCTTCACTAGCTGATACCAATCATCAGAAGAAAGAGCTGCAACTATCTGACTCTTCAAATCAACCTCAAGAGTCATAGCGGATAACTCATGCCTGCGTCTGCTCAATGCATCTGCTACAACATTCTCCTTACCCTGAATATATTTCACCTCAAAGTCGTACTCACACAAAAATTCCATCCACCTTCTCTGTCTTGCATTCAAGTTCGGCTGCGTGAAGATGTACTGTAGACTACGGTGGTCTGTATGCAACTCGAACCGATGCCCAAGGAGAAAGTGTCTCCACCTCACCAAGGCATGCACAACTGCGGCTAACTCCAAATCGTGAGTGGGGTAATTAAGTTCATGGTCCTTCAGTTTCCGTGACTCGTAAGCAATCACTCGACCTTCCTGCATCAACACAGCCCCTAAACCTTCCAAAGAAGCATCTGTACACACCACAAAATCACCTGCCGGATCAGGAACTGCCAAGATTGGAGCACTAGTCAACTTATCCTTCAGAGTCTGGAAAGCTAACTGACATTGATCGGACCAAAGAAATTTCTTTCCCTTCCTCTGCAAAGAGGTGATAGGATGAGCCAACCTAGAAAACCCCTGAACAAACCGCCTATAATATCCTGCAAGTCCCATGAAGCTGCGAATCTCTGAGACATTGGTGGGTGCGGGCCAATCCACAATGGCCTGAATCTTTGCAGGATCAACTGAAATTCCCTCACCGGAAATCACATGGCCCAAATACTGAACTTCAGTCTTATAAAAGTCACACTTTTTGAGATTAGCAAACAACTGATTATCCCTTAAGCACTGCAATACCTGCTTTAGATGTTCTTCATGTTCCTCCATCGACCTAGAATAGATCAGGATGTCATCGAGAAACACTAGAACGAATTTATCCAAGTATGTACGGAATACTCCATTCATTAGACTCATAAAGACTGAAGGTGCATTCGTTAACCCGAACGGCATCACAGTGAACTCGTAATGTCCGTATCGAGTTCGAAATGCTGTTTTGTGAATATCTGCATCTGCAATCCTCAACTGGTGGTATCCCGATTTGAGATCAATCTTAGAGAACACCTTTGCCCCTTTTATCTGATCGAAGAGATCGTCAATCCTGGGCAATGGATATCGGTTCTTCACTGTTACCTTATTCAACTGTCTGTAGTCAATACACAAGCGAAGAGAACCATCCTTCTTTTTCACAAATATCACAGGTGCTCCCCAAGGAGAAACACTTGGGCGGATAAAGCCCTTGGCCAACAATTCTTCCAACTGAAGACGGAGTTCCTGTAGTTCCTGTGTTGTCATCCGATATGGAGCTCGAGATATGGGCTCGGCTCCAGGTACCAGATCAATCCGGAAATCCACATCTCGCTTAGGCGGCATACCAGGAATCTCCTCTGGAAACACATCAGAAAAACCCTTAAGAAGGGGGTAATCATCCAATGACAACCCCTGACTATCCTCAGATTCCAAGTCACTCACAGATACTGCAAAGAGCTGACAACCCTGTCGGAAGTGCCTTTTGAGCTGCATGGCAGAGATCATACGTAATGAGATGGGCCTCTGAATACCCAAGATCTCCACCTCCTTACCAGAGTCATCAGTGCACCTTACTGCCTTTCGACGACAGTCAATCATAGCACGATGTGCACTCAACCAATCCATGCCTAAGACAATATCATAAGAACCGAGTGGCAGAATTCTGAGGTCCACCTTGGTTGACATTTCACCTATACTCAAATTACAATCCTGCACAAGTTTCTCTACCACAACCCTGGACCCTGATGCTAGTTCAACATGCCATTTTACGCCTTGGCTAATTGCCACCAAACCACATCGCTCAACAACTAAAGGTGATATAAAGGAATCAGAAGCACCCGAATCAAAAAGTATAGAAATGCTAGAATTATTCAACACACCTGATGCCTCAACCACTGTGTTCTGATGGACTGCCTGACGATTATCCACTGAAGCAAACACACGATGAGATCTCCCTGCATCACCTACTGTCGGCTCTGATGCTGCTGGCCTCTGATTAAATCTGGAGGTGTTCTTCTGAGGACACATCCTAGCAATATGCCCCGGCTGTCCACAAGAGAAACACCCAGTGCCTCTACCAAAACCTCTGCCCCCTGATGGAGCATTTGACTACTGAAAACTCCCACGAGTCGGTGCTGACTGGAAGCTAGGTGCAGGCTGTACAAAACGTTCCTGTCGAACCCGGTTCCTGCTCCGATCCCTGCGAAACTGAGAATTGCCACCCTGTTGAGATTGATTGTATTTCTGTTTTGACTGCTGCTGCTGAGGCTGCTGCTGCTGATAACCCCCTTTCGAGGGTGGGTACCTGTTCCTGGAAGATCCTGCTCCCTGTGACTGCCCTCCATGAGCAACATAACTAGGTGTGGGCGTGCTACCAATCTGTACTCCGATGTGACCACCCAAAGCCATGGCCAAATTCTCCTCCACTAAGCGAGCCTTCTCCACTGCCATCTCCATCGTCTTCGGCTCGAAGACTCGTACACCACCACTGATGCGGGCATTTAAGCCCCGAACAAAATGCTGCACTAACATGCCCTCATCGTGGCTAATCCCTGCATACTGCTTCAACTCATAGAAGCGCCTCTCATACTGCTCCACTGACATAGACAACTGCTTGAGATCGTGAAACTCGTCAGCCCTGCGTTGCCTCCAATGGTCTGAGAGGAAACGAGCTCTGAACCTGTCTAGGAACAACTCCCAGGTAACCATACTGAGATCAAGATGCAGTTTCTGTTCCTCAAGGCGCCACCAAGTAGACGCGAAGCCTCGCAAGTGCATCACTGCGCACCGAGCCTTGGTATTGCTACCGTAGGGGTGCATGGCGAAGCAACGGTCTAAGTCAATTAACCAGGTCTCAGCCTCAAGACCTCCTCCAGAACCATCAAAAGTAGGAGGGTGTGCCCTCATCAGATCTCTCATATGACCTGCTACGACTGCATCCGGAACCACATCTGTATCCCTGCGCCTCGGAGACCTCTCTCTCTCCCTCTCCACCTGGTGCACCTCATCTGGCCTGGGTCCTAAACGGTCAAGAATCTCTCCAAGAATATGCTGTAACTGACCATCTAGACCTGGCTGTGCTGGATTCTGGCCACCTGATGGAACGCTATGAAGACTCTGCTGTTCCTCATGCTCAGAGCCATGGGAACTAGGAACTGAGGGACTTCGCCGGTTTGCTCCACGTCCGGCACCACGGCCTCTTCCACGACCACGTCCTCTACCTCGAGGCATAGTTCTGCGCCACAAGATAAAGTACGACATGAGCACAAGAGTTGCACAAACGGTAACCTAATGGACTACACTACCCAAAGACCCTAGCGTTTGCAACCTTGGCTCTGATACCAAGTTGTAACGCCCGTCGTGCAAACCCCAGAGAACACACACATAAAGCGAATAAATTTTTTTTTTTTTAATAATAAAAGTAACATGTACAACATTAAACCATAAACACATCGCCTAACACATAACATAAACACACTTGGTTCTCTGGGGCACGCGAGGTTACATTGCAATCACAAAACAAAATAAAGATAACGAAAACAACTTAACCATTTAATTTATAAAAACCATATACAAAGATACAACTGATAGCCATGATGCGAGTATGACAACATCGCATAATTACATCCATGATAAATCTTTTAACATGTTCCAATTCAAACCTAACTATTACATCATTGAAATAATATTACATTACAATCTTCTTTGATACAAGAATTACATTGAATTTCCCAACATGGGGATTGATACAAAATAATGAACATGAAGTACAACTGATCACTGGAACATCTGCACTGCGGAAAGCTGAGATGACAAGACGCTGATGGGGAACCCAACAGGTGCGGAGCACGTTCCACCCAACCATGTGAATTACGAAGTAACTCACCCCCCGTGCTCAGAGGTGACGAGGAAGTGAACCCGACCATGGATGTCAACCGACTCAATCACAATACAATATAAAACAAGTACAACTCAAGCATGCAATGCACAACCAACGACGTACTCAAATCACATAACCAGTTAAACCAAGAACTCATCACAATAACATGAAGTAATATCACTAAACAGTCACAAATCAAATTCACAAGAAATCAAAGATACATCACAAAGAGATAACATCCAGAGGCAACAATAACAAAGCACAAGGGTGTCAAGTGGAGAGTGTCATCGCATAGCTCTCATGGGATTTCCTGGCCCTTCCTCCAACTGAGGCGCCGACACCCATCTATGGATATCCTGGCCCTTCCTCCTAACTGAGGCGCCGGCACCATAGGGTAGCTGATGCGGAGCCAATAGTCTCTCATGAGGACGAAACTATGACTATGCCGACCACGGCCTTCCCAGTCTATCATCAGTCTAAGGTAGCCCTAATGCATAGCCGAGGAACCAAAGTTTTATTATCTTGTGTGATTAAACTACCCATCCCCCTAAATCTATTGTTTAGGTTATCACTTGTTTACTACTCTTCGAGGGTTATCCTGGCCCTTCCTCATCCGAGGCGCCGGCGCCCACGAAGAGCCACTCTCCCTACTATGACCCCCAACATAACTCAAAACAGGCAAGGGTTGGACTAACACATATGAATCATAAAACCAAAATCCAATACACGAGGCATTTAAACATCTCGCAACTGCACATAGGCAACAAACTTGCAAACCCGTCCAACCCTTCCTAACATAACCCAATAGCGCTCAAAAGCATAAGCAAGGTAACTACACTTTAAAACACAAGCCTCTGGAACAGGGTTAAACTACGATAAGGTTCCCACATCGACAACAAATGCAATAAAACAACCTATAACATACAAGGAAACTCACATCGCATTTAGCCAAATTGCACATTTACGTTCGATCCCAATCCTAAGTAAGTAACAAAAGTGATAGTCTCAATAAAATCCATAGTTACAATCAAAAACCAACTTTGTCTAAAAATTTAATTAATTCAGCACATTCATTAAACTATTTCCATTTGAATTCTAAAGGTAGAATTTCCTAAATATGAACAAGATGAAAAACTTAAAATCCAAGATGAAATTACATCCGCATAATGTAATAAATTAACATTTAAATTTTAAATAATCTTAGTTTCATTTAATATACATAATATTAAATAAAAAGATTATAATTACAATAAAATAATATTGGGAACTAAATATAATTTTATTTATCTTTATTTCATTTTATTATAATGCATTATAATTAATTTCTAATAGTATTAAAAAAAACCTATTGAAATATATATATATATATATATATATATAAAATAATAAAAAACAAACTGAAATTTAAAACCCGGTATGCATTAAACAAGGCCTTGCCCATGACCTTAGTATCAACGCAGCGGTGATACGCAACTATACGAGGCTGGCATTACCTGACGATATGAGGCGGTACGGCCGTCCGTGGAGACTCTTTAATACGGCTTGACCCGCGGCGGCGAGTGAGTGCGGTAGTAGTCCCCCCAACCCCTTTTCTTTACAACGATTTAAATAAATAAAAACTTTTACATATATTTTTTTTTGATAATAATTTTTTTCAAAAGGAAAAAAAATCAGTTTATATAAACAAACACGAATTCCGTCCGTCTGGTACAGACCCGGAATTCGAACGGCCAATACAGCCAATATAAAATAAAAATTAGATTTAAAAGAATAACCTTGCATAAGAATCTATCAATTTGTAAATATGTATATATATATGTATATATATATATATATACGAAAATTTGTATATATATATATACATATATCTAAAATATAATCATTAAAAAATTATAGAGGATTAATTCTTTCAATCACAGGCACAGCAACCAGTAGGATATAATAAATATTATATATATATATATATAATATATATATATTATTTTCATAAATATAAAAACAACCAGAGACAGAATAAAGAAACGGATTTTCTTAAATGTTATGAAAATAGAGCAATTACAAATCAAAAGCACAGATCCATTGTGTATTAAAATACTGAGAAAACCCCAAAATTTTATTTTCTTCAATAACTAAATCATCTTGTTCTAAAATCCTATTTTGATAGATTGTATGTTTTCAGAAGATCAGGGTTCTTGATTTGACAAAAATTCGGACAGTATAGTTGCTATGAATTTTCTTTGTTTTTCTAGTCTAATAATCTGCTCTTGTTATCAATTCAACAGAAGTTTTCTACAATCACAAAAATTATTTTTAATAACATTTATTTCTTCTTTTCAGAACAAACAGAAGGGTATGAGAAGAGAACAACGAGAGGAACCTGGAGTCCAATGCAAATTTGAAGATGTCTGCTTGACTCTGATGCTTTCGAATCCGATTCCAATCCTAGTCCAGAACGAAATCCACCTTCACTTGAGCACTTCAACTTTCTGTTCTTCTGTGTGTGTGTGAGAACTCTCAAGAATTCATTATTAAATAAAATATATTCCTCCTCTCCCCAAAGCTCTCCCCAAAAATCTTAGATAAAAGAAAAATCAATCTTTAAAACAAGCTTTCTTTTCAACACTCAAACCCCATTGGCTCACACTGTCTTTTCATTCTTTTATTTGTTTTTATTACTTTAATTTCTGTTTTGTAACTTTTCTTGCACCACACATTATATATTTAATTTAAATAAATTATTCACATAATTATCCACCACCAAATTTAATTAATTAAAATAATTTAAGGAGATTTATTATTTAATTATTATTTAATTGCAATATATGATTTTCAAAATAATTAAAATATTCAAATAATTAAATATTATTTAATCCAACATTTAACATAAATAATTTAATTCAAACATAAAGACTAGTCATAACTGTAAATGCCCTCATAAAATAAACTAAGACAAAACCCATAACACAACAGACAATAACGACAATAACACAACATCGACCATACCAACAAATGAGACAACCTGACATCATGGGACGGGAGGACTTCATCGTCACCTCTGTATCAACATTTATCCGTTGGGTTATTTGGTGCTCGCCCTGTCCTGCCGAAGCAGGTGGAATCGAGACTTATACCTGCAATCCTGCATACGAACGAAGTTGTGTACATGTGCATATAAACATATATATATCAAAGCATTAAATCAAGTTACTGCATTGTGAGAAGGAATTGCAACATAACAGGGCACTCGCGAACGAGTGATGCTATATTGTCCTTCGTCACACCTATTCTAACAATTAAAGCATAATCAATGAATTACATTTCTAATTAACAATCATCTCATAGCATATTAAATTAAAACACTACATCATATCATAATTCAGAAAATCAACTGATATAATCAACCATGTCATATAAGGTAATCATGTCCAAAATGAAATAACAGCATCAACTAGCATCTAACCAACCATATCAAAAATAACAGTATCATCATAGTATAGAGCATCAAAACAAAAAAAACATAACACTACGAGTCCAACTAGCAGCAGGAGGGTTATTACATAAGTCCTACTATCTCCAACATACATTCCAAAACACATAATAGAATTCAATTGATAAAAAATCTACACCTATCACTGGAGTATGCTACCTACCCGTAATTAAAATCCCACATATGTTAAAAGCACTTGCCCTGGTTATATGGCGTAAGAGGGTTTATCACCTTTACCAAATGAAGAAAGAATGCAAAATGTGA
>VDFB02339654.1:0-20902 GCA_007258455.2 Sequoia sempervirens
TGATAAGATATACACTCGATCAAGATATAATCTTGATAATAGTACTCTACAGATTTGGGGCCTTTACCCATCAGGAAAGAGGCCTTCCCTCATCAATAATCATGGTCAAATATTTGGTCACCTTCTAGTACAGAGAGTAGGGGATACATACCCTATGGAGACTGCTGATCTAAATGTAAATGTGGCCAAGTTTACCAAGGCTCAAATTTAGAAGCTAGTTAGAGATAATAAGGGGTTGGTTGATGAGAATGAGAGGTTGAAGCAAGATGTGATCAACTACAAAGATAGAATGCCTTCCTCCTCAAGACCTTACTCACCATTGATTGAATGTGAAAGAAAAGTGCTTGAAGCAATGTTTGAGACTACCTATTGGAAGAAAAAATATGAAATGATTCAAAAAGGGCAAGAGGAATTGAAGAAAAAATTAAAAACCACAATATTTGAAATGGCATCAAAATTGATGTGTAAGAGATTTGATGATATAATTAAAATTGTTGACAAAGTATAGGTTATCCATGAGAAAACATATACATCTTTGCTAGAACATAATAGGTTGTGTGATAGAATGAAGGAGGTGGAACTACCGATAAAGGAAAAGAAAGGAGATAACAAAAGTGTGCTTCAAGAATATCAGGAGCTTATAAACACACATTTCAACTTCCATAACATATTGACACAAGAATTGAGTGGTTTCAATTAGTCACTAAGTATGGCTCTGCCAAATTTCTTTGAGGAAACAAACTTAAAACATCAAGATGTATGGAAAGAGGAGATAGCCCAGTATTTGTTGATAGCTCTTGATGAAATTAACAATGAAGATAAGGTGCTCGAAAAAACACATGTAACTAGGAAAAATATTTGAACTTGAATATCCAATGAAGGATATCCTAAATAATGCAAACACTTATGCAAAGATAGGATATATTGAACATGTGTCAAAGATTAACTTATTCATTGCACGGGTCAAGTAAGAAGTGATAGGGTATCAAAGTTTGGTAGCCACAGGTACATTATCATGGAGCATGAGCCTTGAACAGGTCTTAGGTGATCACAGGAACTTGTTGGAGACTAGCAAATCATGGTGCATCAACCAACAAACTACTAAGTTTTTATGTTTATGTTAATCAAGTTTCTAGTTATCAAATGACATACCTTTTTGTAATGGGTCTGTAGCTTGTTGCTTCTCATATAAAAAGGAAAACCAAGGCCCAATTTTAAGATATCATTATAATCATCATTATCATCATCATCATTAGCAGTAGATAGGTTTCATTAGTATAGCATGTATTTCATTCATCCATTCCATATCTAAGAAACTAAATTGCTATTAATATACATCTTTTGAAGCAATATAATGGAGAAGATTGTTTATAATCGGTGATTTACTTCCAATGTTCAACTATTTTGTTAGTATTCATTCTTATGTGTTGTTGTGTTTTCTCCAAAGTGGTTCTCTTAAGTTATTCAAATTTATCCAATTTTTTAGGACACATTTTTTGTTGTTGTGTGATTTTTTTGATTGGGATTTGGTTAGAGTGAATTAAAATTCTTTCAAGTAATTCATTTTATTTTGTTCCTGCAAGGGCTTAAAATCCTTTTAAAGTGGTTATTTTTATTGGTTTCCCTTAAGTTAAGAATTAAAAATCCTTTCATGCTATCACAATAATTTGGGAGGATAACACTGGGATTCATAAAGAAGAGTACATTAACTCACTAACCTGCACATTTGTACAAGGTACAAACATCTAAAAGTGCCCAATAGTTAGAGTTAAGCTAAGGAGTAGATCTACCTACCTTACATATCTATCTCCACCATCATCATCCACCCCTCGATTCCATTCACCCAATAGGATTAGGAACTAGTCCATCTTAGAACATTTATACAAACTCTCTTTATATATTTGACTCTCAAAACATTTACTGTAGGAGCTAGTCATTAGCCTTGCATCTACTTCAAGCCCACATGCCATTGTGAGTAGATTGCCAAAATTAGAGACCATATTTAAACCTTCAAATTTTCCTTATCATCTAGGTACACCCACCTTGGTTTATCAGAGCCCAAAGAGTAGGGGGTTATCAACCATATTCACCCTATTTGTTAGCCAAAAATGTACTAAGAGATTGGCACCCCCTTATGGTTTTAAAACCTGCATTTTTGAGACCTAACAGAACCTACACCTTTTGAACGCTTTACTACTCCTAACACATCCTTTTTGAAAAAGGAAAGAGTTTGTAGTTAGAAGAAGAAAGTGATCACAACATAGTGATCAAACCAAAGAAGAATAAATCACAAATGCATGAACATCAAAAGATTAAGCTACAATAGTTATATGAGCCTCCTGAATCTTGTTATAACTCATTACAACTATCTAAAACTTAGATAATCTTCTATACTCTTTTGCGTTGGAAATTGATCACATTACCACCTGAATGTGCAAACTTGACCAAACAACAAACTAATAAGAATGAACCATATTGACCTTATCATAGATTCCTTGGCCATCACACCAAAAATTGTCATCTTTTAAAGAAAGTATTGAATAATTTTACACCCTCTAAGAAACAAACTTAAAAAGCATGTCCCTTTGCTCCTTTCCATGTAATAGTTGTAGGGTCATAGTATTCTCACTATTACATGTTATAAATTCATTGCAAATCATTCTCTTTATCACAAGGATCTCATTCTCATCACCTATCTCAACTCATCCTTGTCTCACACCTGGTGGGTGCAAGGGGTTAGTTAGCCTTGTCCTAGTTTTGACACTTGATGTTGTCCCTTTGGCTAGTTGTCTACCTTCCATTTATACTGACCGAGATTGGGATGTAGACGACCTACTATAGGTTGACTCGCATGTTCCATACTAGTATTTTTCTTTGTTTTTCTTTGTCATGTTTCTTTCATGTGATTGCATGGGCATAATGTGATCCTCCATATTGTTTTGTTTGATCTCTCTCTCTCTCTTTGTGCATTCCTCTATATGTACCTACATTTTTCTCTATGTATTTTTTTTTTCACTTTTCTTGTGTTTTCCTTTTGGGGATGATGCAAGGTTTTAAGACATTTAGGTCTCTTCCATGTTGACCTAAAAAATATTTTTCTTTTTTTTTAATCTTTATGTGTCATTCTTCCAATTTTATGTGTAATTGGGGAATGGTGACATTTCTGAGCTTTATAGCAACATTGTAGCAAAGACATACTGACCTTGAATCCATAGATCCCTTATGTATTTATGGGAGCAACCCCTCTCTCCTTATTCATGATGTAGCTTTATTTCAAAAAAATATGGCTTGGCATAAGGTTTTTCGAGGAAAGCTCTGATGTATTATGAGTAAACATTAACTACTTTAAAAAAAATACTCACAACAATGGTGTTAGCAATTGCTTTAAAGTGGGGGCATACATCAATGGCATTTTTTGACATTTTGCATATTTCATGGTATGATTTTCTTTTTCTTATGATGCATCTTTTTCTTCATGGTGTCATTGGATTTGATGTCCTCCAAAAGTGTGATATTTCTAAGCATACGACTTTCTCTTAGTGGCTTGATGCAACATGAGGCATCCCCTAAGTGGAAACCTATTACTCTTGACTTGTCCTCTCTTGGATACATTAGGCACAATGATCCCTAAGAAGAACTTACACAAACGAAGAAAAATCCACTTCAACATTTAAACCTATAGACATATTGTTCATAAGCATTTAGCATTGTGGTGCCTTACTGAATTTGTCAAGAGGATAACTTTGATATAGTATGGGAGCCTTTTATGATTCTCTTATTTTCCACCCTTTTGGGATACTTTCCTTGTGGATGGCCTAAGGTTTCACTACCCCAGAGTGAGTGCATGCATCATTTGCATAGTGGACATTGAGTTTTTCTTGTGAACATCTTTGGACAAATAGTTGAGATGTGTCCCACATCACATTGGACAGATGAGGCTTGATCCTTTCCATTTTTCTTGGAAAGACAACTGAGACGTGTTCTACATCACGTTGGACAATTGAGGCTTGATCCACCTCCCTTCTCTTCCTAGTCTTTGATAGTGTATGATTATGTATCTTTATTATTGTTGCATACATAAGTGTCTTGAATGTCTACTTTAGTGTGGTCTAACATGGGGTCTTACTCTCACTAAAGTGGGGGAAAAATGTAGTAACAGAAAAAGTATCCCTTTTTCCTTAGTTTGGGAATGAATAATTAATATTAAAATAAGCTTAATGTTGTCTTGATTTAGTGTTCTAATGTGTTTTTCACATTCACATTAAGTTTAGAACCCTTTTAATAAAATAAACTTAATGGTGCCTTATTTAGGGTGTTGTAAAGTGCATCTTTACACTTTCACACTAATCTAGAGCTTTTTTAATTAATTGAGGTTAATTTGAGATTAATTGGCCCCTTTAATTAAAATACAAGCCTAATTAATTGCATATTTTGAGGGATAAAGCCCGACATTCATAAATAATATTACACAACACTTAATTTTGTAAGGTATGTGTCCTAGGATAGTAACCTAGGACCCATTTTCCACCTGGTGAATTTGGGTTCTCACTAGGTCCTAGGACCCCCTTTTGACATATCATTTCACATCTCCTGAAGTGTGTCCTAGTTAAGTATGTTAAGACCCATTCGCCCTATGGTGAATGGGTCCTCACTTAACCTTAGGACACCCCCTTGGAATATATTTTTGGTAGTATTTTAATGATTTCAAATCCTAGATCTAATGTTGGCTTGTGTTATTTGAATTTCAAGATTTAATTTTAAGATAAGTATAAATATAAGGTTATTTCACATAGTTTCACCTAGAAAATTCAAGTTATCATAAGATTACTTTCACAAGAGCATTATAAAGCATTCAAGGGAATACTTATTAAAGTTTATTCCAACAATCAAATATCTATATCATCATGTCAAAGTCATGCATGTTGTTGAGCTAATGTGGCGTTGTAGCATTGGTGATCAAATTCAGGTCTTAAAATCCATTATCCTATGTCAAATTATATGATCCTAATCTACATACATGGAAGCCACTTCATGCTAAATTCTAAATTTGCAATCCAATGTTCCAATTAAGGTGTGGTGAGTAGTAACATTACATTATTCATTAATCTCTCCTTTTATGCATGTTTCATTTCAAGGTTTAATTACCAAAATGAGGTTTAGCCAAGGAAAACCTCTATTCCCTAACAAAACAACACCTTTATTTTCCTTTGATGTGTGATTGTAGGTTTTAGGTTGAAGATCAAGTGGAGAGAAAAAGTTTTCAAACATAAAAAGTTGTCAAAGTTGTCATCTTTCTTGCAAGATCATGGAAATTCTTCTATAGAATTCATTTTTTACTTTCGGGATCTAAACACCTAGAATCTGGGAGTGAAAACATTGAGGAATAGAATCTGAAAATTGATTTTCTTGAACCCTAGCAGGGACCCTTTCACCACTAGGCGAATGAGTCTTCAGTGAGGCATGAAAAAACACTTTTTGCAAAAAGTACACAACATTTTACCATCTTAAAACCTACCTTTTTACTATTATATCAATTAGGTTTGTTTTTTTATATTCATCTATGCATAATTGAATGAAATAACAAGTGAAAAGTGTGGTTCATCATCTTGTTGATTCATTTTGATAAAACCTCTTTTTCTTTGTTTCAGGGAGTAGTCCAAGAACTGCTTTTGAACTAAGAAATATGGATAAGGGGAGAAGAGTAGTGTTGAGGCTGAAGATTTTGTTGAGAACCTAAAAAATTTGCATGAACAAGTGAAGAAACATATCAATAAGCTGAACTCACAATATAAGGCTAAGGAAAATCAGAAAAAGAGGTATAAAGAGTTTCAGGTAGGAGATGAATTCATGGTTCATTTACAAAAGGAGAGGTTTCTAGTTGGTACATAAAACAGGTTAAAGATAAAGAAGTTTTCAGGACCATGCAAGATCTTGAAGAAGCGTGATTCAGGAAATGCATATGAGTTATAGTTGCCTAATAAAATTCATATTTCACTTGTATGTAACATTTTAAATTTAATAGAATGCCATGAAGGAAGAATTGATGAAGAAATAATAGAAGCACAGTGGAATATTCCAGCACCTACTTTAGAAAAGGAGGAGATAGAAGAAACTTTGGATAGTCATGTGGGTAGAAGCACAAGAAATATGCAATATGTAGAGTACTTGGTGAAATGGAAAGGAAGGATTGTTGAAGACTCATCATGGTTGTCTGAGGCTAAGGTTAACTGTCTTGGTTTCCCTCTAACTTTGAAGAAGTGGCAGGACCACTTTTCAAATTACCCTAGGTGTTTGATGCAAGAGCATCCAGTGGTGTAGGGGAAATCTTGCATCACCCAAAAAAGTGTTTTTCCTTTATTTTTTATTGGTGTTTTGAGTCCCATGATGCACTTAAGGGGTGTAAGACAGTCAGAAGTCAAAAAAGGTGAAAAACGGTAAAATACTATTTTTAGTAATTTTTCCTAAACAAACTTGTATGGACCTGAAAAATTTACCCCAAGGAGCAGAACTAAAAGGTATTTCCGGTGGTAGAAGAATCATCTCAAACTTTCGAAGCTTTCGTCTAGAGAAATTTCTGCAATGCAACTTCAAATTTAGATTTTAAAACTTTAGAAGCCTTAAAAAAGATTGAAAAATGGACGAAATAATCTTCAAATAATTTTGACGTTGTAGATCTCTTTGAAAGCTTTTCAAGCTTTTCAACAATATATTATAATAACAAATCAAACACCTGAGTCAAAAGTTATGGCTCCGAGAAGTTGCCCCACTAAAAAATGAATTTCATTAAAATATCATCTTAGGAGAAAAATCAAATAGTTGGACTTTTGGCACCAAAACAAAAGGGAAAGTTACACTTTCTAGAACATTCTAGGGTGGTTATTGGGGTAAAATAAAAATGGTTGAGTGGAAGTTTTAGGGTGGCTCCATTAGTGCAGATTGTGGCTCTCAATAATAGATTTTTCTTCTGAGTTGATTTTGTTGTAATGAATCAAGCGCATGAGGCTGTAGCATTGTAATTTTTGAATCTGCAATTTCATTTTTTGAAAATAATTGAAAGTGAGTTATTTTTTATCTCGCAACTTTTGTGTTGGTATCTATTGTTGTGTTTTGTGTGGATTTCGAACGGTGTAGCCCTCATTAGAATCTCAAGGGTGTTGATTTGATTATATGTATGAATATTGGACAACTAAATCATGAGTTATTGTATTAGACTTGGACTAAAATATTTGTATTTGATCTATCTATGAGGTTTTCTCTGATGTTAGATGTGACCTTGCATGACTTTTTCTTGCTTTGGTTTAAATATTTCTATCCTATTGTAATTCTATCTCATGTTCTCAAATGCTTCTAAATTTGGCGCTCTTACATTAACATTTAAATTCACACCAATATGGTGTTAATGGACACATTTGGACTTTTATTGTATTGTGATTGGAGTGTTGAACTTCCTTAAGATTTATTCAATTTTTCTTTTTACAAGAGAAAACTATCGAAATCACATAAACACAAGACACCTAAAAAGAGTGATATATATTGATGTCAACAAGACTACTCTAGTTTGAATTAATATGTTTTCAAAGTGAAATCTCAAGATGTTCTGATGATCTAAATGATGATAATCTAGTATCTTAGGACTTGTCTTAAATACGACATCCTAGATACTAAATTCAAATGCTATGCATGCAAGGAAACGAGCAAAGGTTCAATTTTGAAAAGGAACCATCTTAGAATAAGTAAAAGGTGAGAGAGAGGCATTCATGGGTACAATTTTGTGTAAGCAACAGAATCATACCTGTGATTCATTTAGAATAAAATTTGATTGGAACTAAATTGAATGTAGAACACTAAAATAGAAACAGTAAAAAAATTATTAGTTTTTGTCATATTATGTGCCAAAAAAAGTAAAAATAAAAAGACATCTAAAAACAAGGACAGATTGAATATAAACTAATAAAAAATGACGAAGTGTGCAGTTTTCTCCTCCCTGTGTGTAAGGAAGGCATCTCTTCATAATCTCTGTGAACAACAGATACTTTATCTTCTTACCTTCATAAGATGGTGAAAAAAACAATGCACATGTTTATATTGAGATTTAGTTTTATCTATGTTCAGGCTACTCAAGCTCTTCCTCTTAGAGAGTCCAAAAGCGGTTGAATGAAACATTTATACAGTTGCCTACTGGAGAAACAAGTTCAAGTGATGCAGAGGAATTCAGTAACACAAAACGCTTTTTCATGCTATCAACATTGAATACTGCTGCTCCTGCACATTTTGCAGGCTGAGAGAATAGAAAGCTGCCCAAACTCACATGTTTTCTGCCATCAAATTCAGAAAAATAAACACCTGAGACAAACGTAGGAAGGAGTACGTTCTGTGTGTATGAGATTACTGGGCGCTCTGTAAATCTTGAATAAAATCTTTGACAAGGAAAGAACAATATCTATAGGTATATTCACTTCATGTTCATTGCTCTTGTCGGAAGAGACAGAAAGCTGCAAGTGCAGAAATAAGAGCAGAAGTGAAGTTTATATGATGACAATGAGCAGCAAGACAGAAATTGTGCCCTCTTGATTCTCTGTACATGTCTATGTATGTATCACCTTTCTTCTTTTGATATGTTGTACATTGCCAAATTGTGTGTGTCTAGTCCTGATTTTTTTATCGCTTTCACAGTATGTTTTTACTTTGGACATTGAATGCTGGGCGTGGAGTGAATGATGGTGAAGGGCTCTTAGCATTGGGAACCCAACTGGTCTGAACGTGTCACGTGTCTCATTCAATGCTTGTTGAAGCTTCGATACAAAAAAGATTTCTGATAGAGACAGATCGAGAGGACAGGGAGGTCCAGTAATGAATAGATCTATTTACAACTACGATTTCATTAGTTTATGTGATTTTAAAATTAAGAATAGGTATGGCAAATGTAAAGGTGGGGTGTTTCAGATAAGTTTAAAAGTTGATTCATATTATTTTTTATTAAAATTATAATGTATTGTTAAACTTTCACTTTAAAATATATTTATGTATATCTTTTATATTTTTATTTTGTTGTTGAGAAAAGAAGATAAAGATATCAAATTTGATTCTGCAAAATGTAATAACTACAATTTATTGTTATTTGTCTCTCTTTATTGAGTGAGCTATTCATTTTTTGGCACCTCTAGGAAAATTCATCCCATCAATTCACTGACGGAAAATTCACTACCAACAATTCACCGCTAGCAATTCACATGACGGAAAATTGACCACTTTAATATTTTTAATTAATATTTTTTAATATATATTTCCAAAACTTTGATTTTATTAAAAATATTAATGCAGATAATTTTCCACCATGGTGAATTGCTGGGGTGAATTTTACTTGGCAGTGAATTTTCGGCCACTGTGAATAGCTAGAGATGAATTTCCATCAGTGAATTGGTGGTGGTGAATTTGCCGTATGCCAAAAATACAACTCGATGTTACTTATATGATATTTGGACAACAAGAGGTGAACAATTACTGAATGCACCTTATATGATATTTGGAAAACAAGAGTTGAACAATTACTGAATGCACGACTTGATTTTCCCAAGATTTAATATAAAAAAATGAGGATATTTAGACATCTTTCAAGAATGAGACTAATAAACAATAATAAACAATAATAGAATAGGAAGGAGAATTATTCAATGGTTACTTGATAGACATAAAACAAAAGCTCACTTCCATGTGTAAAATTGGTCATTTATATCACCTGGACTTTTTAAGAGTAAAGTATTTTGTTATCTCCAAGTTAGCAGAAGCCCTACACCCCAAAGCTTCGTAGCCCCTCCAGAACGATGTAATTGGCCGCCGGTCAATCACTATGCTCTAGGGTTGCAGGAAATTTCAGGACGGAATTTATAGGAGGGTGACAGTTTGCGAATGTGCCTCCAGTCCCACAAAATTTATCTTATATTCTGACCACCTTAATATTTAGAGCCACTTAAAAAATACTATAAAATTTTAGTCCACTATTTCTACGAATCCTACCACTTACTGCCCATCAATACTTTTACTATTAATTACACTGGAATGAATAAGAGCACTATTCTATGTACAGTTGTTTGATTTATTGCATTCACATCATACTGCTTGTATTTGAATATTAAATTTACAGCAGAGTCAAGAATGGTGAAACAAGTCAGTGGCCAGTGGTGGAGAAATTTAATGTAGCTGTCCTTATCATCAGCCTTTCTTTTTTTTGGTTTTGGAATTCTGCATGCCATCTAAATGCAGATATAATTTGTAATTTGTCATTTTTCTGTTAGGCAGCTTGTTGTGTCTGGTCTTATTATTTTACTATTTGTCGTGGAAAGATTGTCATTTAATAGATTGAGTAGAATTAGTGATAGTGATGGTATGTTCAGTGATTATGTCATCTACTAAGATTCAAAATTTCGGATATATGATATAAGAGATGAAGTAAGGATTATGTTCCAGATGATTTTGACAGAATGGATATCCCTTGTTTTCAGTCGAAAAAATATCAACACAAACTCATATTTCCATATGAATAATAAGACAAACTCATGAAATGAATAATATGAAACTTTCCATTAGAAAATGTCAAATATACCACTGAGATAAGTCATTATATACGACAGGATTGGATAGTGTATGTCAATTTAAACATAATTTCGTAGCAGTGCCATCATTCATATCGAACGTGTGGTCTGCTTCATAGAGGGTTGTATAACATAGTCAATAATGGCATAGTGCCATCATTCATATCAAACGTGTAGTCTGCTTCAGAGAGGGCTGTATAACATAGTCAATAATGGCATCATTAATGAGTAAGATAAAGCCCACCACATAGTTTGGTATATGTAATGATGCCACAGTAGTTTTGCATTTTCAAGACCACCATTTATATCGAACTGGTGGTCTGATTGTAGTTTTGTATTTTCAAGACCATATGTAATTGATTCTATAAATAATTTATATATAGGATTGTATAAATAGATAAGTGAAGTTTTAAACTATAGAGGTAAATTTATTATGAATTGTATGGTGGATTTAATTTTTTTTAATAAAGTTGGATTTTAAATAGGGTATCAAGATAGTTGTGTTTTAAATAGGATCTATCTTGAAATTATTTAAAATTTTATTAAGGGATATTTTTCTTTTCATTTTGAAAAAGTTATTCTCAAATAAAAATTTTGATTTGTTCATTTATCTCTTCTTATTTTCACACCCTAAACCAAAGACTATTGTCTTTTAAGACAAAGATCTATGTGTCTTGTTGGGTGAGATTTGTAAGATTACCTTTGGCATGTTAGAACTTATTGCCTAAAATAGTGGCTTTCTTAGGCAATTTTATTTGTGTTGGGTTGAATAAGTATTTCTTAGCCTATCGAAAAAATGCATCTATGTTGAGGTCAATCTCTCTAAATATCTAAAAGTGTCAATTGATATCCAAATTGGTCAAACAGATACACCTAACATGTTGTATATCTTAACCTACCCAACACTTGCTACAAGTTTTAGTCCTCTAACCATAAGATTTGAGACTATTCTTTTGCTTCTCCTTGTAGTAAACTCACTCCCAAGTTTATAAGAAAGGATTGTCCTCCAAAAGAGAGGAATTTTTCTCTCTTGTTAGGAGCCATAAGAATATCTAAAATCCTAGTAATAGTGGCTTGCTACCTAAAAATCCAACTAGTAATGATGCTCCACCACTTACATATCAGAGTGGCATGGTTTAAAATCCTCAAGATAAGGGAAAATATGTTGTTCCTTCTAATGGAGAATGTTTCAATGAGGTGAATAAAAATATTACTAGA
Organism: Sequoia sempervirens; assembly: GCA_007258455.2. NCBI lineage: Eukaryota > Viridiplantae > Streptophyta > Pinopsida > Cupressales > Cupressaceae > Sequoia > Sequoia sempervirens. Next base: position 11,808 of record VDFB02339654.1, read on the forward strand.
ACACCAAGTTATTTCTAGCTTCTATTCTATCTCCTCAACTAAAATCTTTTGTTCATTCACCCTCCTATTCACCTCTAATAGTTCCACGATAGTCGCATAGTTTAACTAAGAATTTAGAAGATAGTGAGTATGTTCCAAGTAAAAGAAGACATAATCAATAGTAATTCAACTAGCCATCAATACTCCTCCAAAGGGCATTTTTTTCTAGAATAAGTATGCAACTCTTAACAAATTGGATAGTGGAGATATGACTCTTGACAACTATCAATGATTTTTGTCTCAAGGAATGTTTGAGCTTTAATATACCTCACATGAAAAAAAATTGGACAAGACACTTGATGAATAATTTCTAGTATTAGACATTCTCTATTTACAAGAGGTTAATTTTCATAGATTTTAATTTTGTCATGTCATATGGCTAGCTAGTCAATTTTTGTGTAGTAATTATGAATTCAATCATGATGGTGTGGTTTTTTTATTTCCTAAATGACAATTGCATTTGGTTGACCAATTATGTGACACCACTAACTGTGCTTTATGGGATATTTTAATATTAACAATCATCATTTTGGAGTCATTAATGTCCTCAATGATGTTGTTGAAAAATCTCTTTGAAGACAAATTGCTAATTTAATTCCTACCACAACTTGGATTATGTGTAGAGAATTTAATATAGTAGAAGTGGCATATGATAAATGTAATAATTTCCCTATGCAATAGACAATTGGTGAATGGGAGGCTTGGTATTGTAACATCAAAAATCACATACCCTTGAAATTTCATGCTATGTTTTGTGTTTGCTTTCATGTTCATTCCTTAGTATACTATTAGGCTCATTTTGGCCCTTGCATTTACCTTGCTCCTTCCCATAGTGCTTAGTCTTGTTTAATGTGGTATATTTTGTCAACATTTATCACTTTTATCTTATCATTGTGATTTCTTAGTGTCTTGATATTCTTAGCTCAAATTGTTACACACTAACATGATGTTCATACGTTTATGTCACACACTAGTGTCCCACCATAGTTTCTTGTTTGTTGGTCATTTCTAAGAATTTTTCACTTGTAACTTACCCAAGTCAATGGAATCCACTCAAGACTAATGCAAACAACTCATCAACATTTTTCTTTTGTCTCTCTTCTCATTTTTAAACATTCAAGTTCATTTTTATAATCTTGCACTCTTTTTCTCTTCCCCTTGAAAATTGGATATTTTGAAGCTCTCTCACAACTCTCCCAAGCTCAACAACATTCATATAATTTTTTTTATGTTTTATTATCTCCTTTGCTTCCTCAAGCACTCTTAGGTGATATTTTTCATTTTATTGTCATTGTTTTTGATAGATTAAGCAACATTTACAAGGTGTGTACCAAAACAAAAAAGGCCACAAGGGAAAAGAGTTTAAAGAAAAAGGAAACAAGGATAGGAAGCCATAAAGACACCAGTGGCAACAAACTTACAACATAGTCACATCATAGTAAAGTTAAGAAAAATAACTAACAACATAAAAACCCTACTTGGGAAGATTTTCCCAATCCTCTATGAGGAATTTAAAGAAATCCTACTTTTGTTGGCTAGAACTAGTATCAATTATATTCTTGTGCTTCTTTATCTCCTTTAACCCAAAGTTACAACAAAGTAATTATGTATGACCTTTACGGTGAAATAGGAGAGGCCATTAAGTTTCCTTAATTTTCAACCCTAGTCAATAAGGCCATGAAGTCCTAGGAATTTTTCTTGTGATTGGGGCACATATCATCCTTGTGTTCCTTAGTGGGGGTGGAATCCTTTGATTCTTGCAGTATTGCATTGAATTCAAGAAACAAACTTGGACCCTCAATAGCCTCCTTGGCTTCCTCTACATCATCATCATTGGTGTTGTTTGTTGCAAGTATAAGTAGATTGGTTTTTTCATTGATTTCAACAAGATTTGGTGTTGTCATTGATGTCAATTGTATGAGAAGAATTTTTTTGCAAGGATGTGCATTTGGTATTGAGTTGGCATTTACCCTAATGATTATTTTATTAGTTTCATTATTTTTTCATTAGTAAGCTACTAGTGTCAACCTCTAGTTTTCTTTTGATAAGCTTCTATTTATGGATGTATGGTTGAGTTGTTATGTTGTAGTTGGTTTGGTAGCACAATAAGGAAGTACTGAAGATGGTGATATGTTTCTAGTGCTTGGTTTCCAAGTGCTTTGATAAAATTGAATAAAACCAAGGTGACTACCATCTCAAGAAAGAACTCATCCTCCAACATGCCACCTATGGAAGAAAAGGAAAAATCCAACGTGAAGATGCTCCAATCCAAAGAATAAAAGCATCAAATCCAAGTGATAACAAAGACTCCAAGCTACTATAAAAGGTAAAAACCTACATGAATAGAAATAGCACCCACAAAATATGATAATGCATCCAACCATCCATACCTTCTAAGTATCAACAACATTGGTAAACTCATGCCAAAAATATATTCAGCCCATAAACCGCAATCAAAATCTCCCTATATATAACATGTCAATGAAGAGCATAGATATCCAATAATTTTCACTACATGGGTAACCAAATATGAAAATAGAACAAGGAATATCAATTCTACCAATAAACAATCAAAACCAAGGTGTGGCTTATGATCAAAACTGTGTAGTACCAAGAATAATCATAATGACCCACACATGCAACATAAATAGCTTCATACTCTCTCATACTATGTCACCATAACTCTCCCAAATCATATGAACATAAACCTCCAAGAAGTATCCATAGAAAATTTGAAGAGAGAAAACATGTAAATCATATCCTTCTACCATCATAGATCAAAGTGTTAAAATGTGTCAAGTATGATATCCTTACAACCCCAAATGAAAATTCTCAACAATATTCAACCAATCAATCCTATAGATCAAAGAAAATATATGTATCATGTAAAACCAACATGGATGCAATCCTCTCTACCCAAAGAAGATAAAACTCAAAATATCCATTCCCAAAACTAGGAAATCAACCCAATAAACATCTCCTATGATCCTCATAAATTACATCATAAAACAACTCATATGTATGTAAGGAGATAATCATGCCAAATGTAGTGAACCCATACTAGTTATATTCTTTAAAATAACTATCTATGTATTTACTTAGATCTCTTTTATAGCATTTCTAATTTTCATAGTAAATACAATAATATATTATAATTGAATCATTGAAGAATAATATCATTACTCAACCTTCCTCATCATATTATAAGATAATAATCATTGTTCCACAATCTAATGGTATTGTTTATATTTTTATCAATTCATTTTCATAATATATGAATGTAATTACAAGTCTCATCACAATTGCACAATGATAAAACATTAATAGTACAATATTAAAAGGAATCATGAATCATGTCTCTGATAATCCAAGTCTTTGACATCAATTGTAAGAGAGAGAACATCACTTGAGTGATTTTCCTCCAACCATAGACAAGTGGTCCCCCACACATCTTCCTACACGAAGTGGCCCTATCCTTCATGAGAGTAGAAAATATGGGGAGATTTTGAGGTTATCAAGCCATTCTAGAACTAGCATTGTGTACTCATACAAATAATCTACCACACAACTTCTAGATACCTTATATCTATGCATGACACCATCTGATTAATTTGCAGCTTTAGATATGGCGAATTGATAATGTAAGCAGTGATTTTTCATTACTTTGGCCAAATATTTTTAATATTAAATTCACATAAACTACGTGGTTGTTATATTCATGCACCTATTTCTCAACTGAATATTGACAATGATTCCAAAATAATAATTTTCACACATTCATCACATAAGAAACATTCCAATTATTGTAGGTTTATAACAAAGATAAGGAAGCTTGACTTATTTCCCCAAGTTCTCAATAGTTTTAGATTTATTATTTTCAATGCTAGTTGTTGTCATACTTGATTAACTGACAAACATGAAATTATATATTCATGTCACAATCTTATATATATTTAGTTGAATTACCATATTCATAGGAACAATGAACATATGATTCATAAATAAATAAATAAATATATGTATTTGTATATGTATTTATAAATATATAATTAAATGAAACATAGTATCCCTCCTTATAAGCAAATTAATATGCTACTTCCTTAAAGTTCAACTTTTCCTAAATGTTACATATTTATATAAACACATAAATATAACCCCAAATTATTGGGTTGTTTTATATGCTCATATAAATATGCTACTCCTTTTATTTTACCATAAATTTTAAGGATAAGAAAGTATTTATCCATCTACTTGACTACCCTCAAAATTTTGAACTCAAAATAACCCGTGGTATAAATTCATCATTGATTTAAATATAATTTTTTTAAAACAACACCAAGAATAATAGGGTTATCTAGATAATCAAAGCTCTCTACCATTCATATGGTCAAGGTTTTTTCTTATTAACTTGAAAGAAAACTACTACACCATAAATCACGTAACAGAATTAGGATTAAACACATAGACAGGTCAAGCTCAAACCCCAGATAGTTATTTGGTGAGGTTTGTTTTATCTCAAGAGGTCATTTATGAAACTTCCCCTGTAAAACCCTCATATGAAGCACATCTAAGAAACCCTTTTGACCAAAAAAAATTCAAACCCTAGATCTGCAATAAACCCAACAAATCTGCAAACCCAAAACCTTAGATCCACAAAATTATAACAACCTACACATGTTTTTCATACCTTGAAATGTCTAGATATTTCTTGAATTTTCATGGATTCAAATTTACACTAGATCTACTAAAAAGAATTTATACAAGACCTAAGATCTCACACCTCCCACAACCATGAATAAATCTCTAATACCACTTGTTAGGAAATCAATACATAATACTAAAAAATGTTTAATCCATGCCCTACATAACCCCATGAGAGAAAATCATGCATGCAATATTATAGAATAAAGATAAAGTAAAGATAAAATAGATAAGCCACAAGATAACACAAGATATACCCTAGGAAAACCCTCAAGAGAGAAAAAAACTATCCTTCAAAAGCATCCACGTTCTATGTATTATTCAACAATAGAAACATTATAATGCACTTAATGATTTTTCCATGAATACTTTTGAAACATCAAGCTTCTCCAGTGCACTCCCCATGTGTCCAAGAATGTAACTACACATCCCATGTCATGATTCACATATGGACTCACAAGAGAAACTCAATACAATGATATCCCATTCACCTAATCAATCTTAACCACTAAACATGTGATTTTTTATAGACGCAGACTCAAAAATACAATCAGGTGATAAGATATTTAACCATGTGCCTCATGAGTACACAAAACCATTGACCACTCATTTACTTTTTGATACAAAATTTTCACATTATTAAATTTTTTTTAATTAATTATTCTATGTCCACACACAAAAAATAGCTATTACATATACAACTTTACAATTAGACCCAAATAAATATCTAATGTGGCTAAACACATCTCCTAGATGCACCACAACTAAATATTTATTTATTTTACATAGTAAAATAACTTCATGTCATGCAATGGGTACAAAAGCTAATCCTAACAAAATTTGGATAGCCAATGTTGTTGATCTTGTAATTAGATTAACAATTTTGCTTCTTGTTTCTTTAAAATATTTTTAGCAGGTAGATGGTATTTTTTTCATCTAATTAGTTAATTTTATCTTACTTTGGTCTTTGAATAGATTTGAACTTGTAGATGTACTAAAAAAGTCTTGATCGACATTTCATATTTGATTCTATTTAACTAACATCACTTCCTCCTAAAATATTTTTGCACTAACAAATTAATTAAATAATCTTTATTATTTAGTTAGTTTCAACAACTTCTACTATTAATCAAATATTTAACTTTATTGGATTAATTCACTTTCTTCTGACTAATGTTCATTCTATTTAATTAAAATCAAATCATTTAATTAAATTCCCCTAAGTCCTCTCATTTGATTAAATAAATCAAACTATTTAATTAAATATCACAAATCCCCTAACCCACTTGAGTTAATTAAATTCTAAATTAATTAACTCTAATCTCTCCCTAATCATCATTACCCATTACTCTAGCTTTTAGCTTCACCAAAGTTAAATCACCCATGGTCAACTAACTAGGTTGCACTTGAAAATCAATTCCTTTAATTAACTAAATACCTTATTTATCCTCACAATGGTATATTCCTAGGAATATTCCTCCAACCACCCCTTCATTTAATTTCCCTCCAAATGGCTTTAAATACCTCTTACAAAATCATAAATACCTCTTACAAAGTCATTTAATCCCTCTTACAAAGTCATTTAATCCCTCTTACATGTCATCTTATCTCTTATAAGGGCATTAACCTCTCTTACATTCTCAACAACATTCTCTTACACCCTCAACCATATTCATTCAATTCTCTTACATCCTCTTAACTCTGCACAACAGTGATAACTTTAAGAAACCCCCCTCAAAAAAAGATATAAAATCTTGGCGAATCTTTCATTTTTTTAGGAAAAAATATTAATTTCTATTGGTGAATCTTTCCTTTTTTTTGAAAAAATATTAATTTTATTGGCAATTTTTTGACATCACTAAAATTTTGTAGAAAATTTTGGCGAATCTTGAAAAATAATAGGAAAATGCATTATTTATGATGGCAAATCTATCCAATCTAAAAATAATTCTCATGGAAAATTAGGGGCCTGAGGGTGGAAATTATCAATGGGTTGAAGGGGTAGACTATTATATTTACTTTCCACCATTGTTTTAAAATATAATATAATGCACTTCATCATATTCTACAAGGTAAAATGTACCCATGATCTATAATTCTCATGGGGCTCAAAGCTGCTTTTAGATCATTGATCTAACAACCCTCGTTGTACTATGTAAGGTAAAATTTTACCCACAATCTATAATGCTCGTGAGACCCAAAATTGTGGGCCCCATGAGAATTACAAATCATGGGTACATTTTACCTCATGGAATACAACAAGGGCCATTAAATTAGATTATAAATCAATGGTGGAAACTAAAGATTAGAAATATGGTCCTTAAAAAACTAATAATTATGATATACTATTAGTGAATTAATATAGATTTCTACTATAATTTGTAAAATCTAGGTGAATCCAATCTAATCATGTATCAAATATTGTGGTGAATTTTTGAGTTATAATTTTAATAGAATAAATTATTTGGCGATTCATATAAGACTATAATAAAATTTTGTAAAAATGTGGCGATTCAAGTCACATTGTAGCTCAAACTATTAGCCAATTTTAGATTCCCAAATTTCAACTATTAGCCAATTGGCAAATATTAGCCACTAAAAAAATCAATGTTGTACATTCCCCAAAATGTGCTTCATCTCCATACATTAGCCTTGTGACTAGTGTCACATTCCTATTGGCTCCCATTTTAATCCCACATTCACCAATTTCACTATTTCTTCAACCCTAGAATTCTATAAGTAGAGGCTTTCTCTACACAATATGGATCCATAGGGTGATCCCACAATAGTGGTTTACAATTTTTGGCCAAACTGGACACTGATTTTTTTTTTTTTAACTAAATCTTCACATTCGGGCACCTATAGCAGTTAAACCATGAGGAATTTGAAGATGATGCAAACGTGAGTCTTGTCACATTTTTTCTGTAGATTCTATAAAAAAATTCAAAATTTTTGGAATTAGATTGCACTTCTTTTTCCATCTCCCACGAAAATTGATTTTTTTCAAAAATAACATTTTTAAAAAGTGGCCTGCAGTATAATGCATAACTTTTTTTCCTTGAAAGATAAAATTCCAATTCTTTCAAATTTAGATTTTTAACCCTAATATCTAGTGCTTCCACTTGGTTAGATAGTTTTTTATTGAATATTTTTTCTTTAACCAAGTTTCAAAGTCAAATCAATTATAATTCAAACATAACACGGCCGTATAATGCATAACTTTTACTGTATGTATCAAAATTCTTTTTTTTTTCTTTTTTTGGACCAAGGACTCCAATATCTGGTGCACTCATTTTTTTAAAAAAAAAATTGATAATTTTCTATTTTTCCACATGTGCAGAACAAAGTTTTGTTTTCGGTGAAAAACCTATATTTAATAAAACTTAAAAAACAAATAGATAATATAATCAAAACATATTAAAATTATATTCATTGGATAGCTCATTTTGAAGGGAACCTGATACTAGTTGGGTTTCTGAGATCTCCTCCATTTTTTATTCTCAAATTGAGCTTCGAAGTGAAAAATTCTCAGCAATTTTGGTGCCTCAGGGGATGAGTGTGAAAATTAGTGGGTTCGGTCGAACAGGTGTTCAGTCAAACAAAAAAATAATTTTCGATCGAATAGGGGTTCGACCAAACCAATTTTCAACCGAACCTATTCAACATAGAATAAAAAAATAGATTTAAATTGGGTTCGGTTGAACATTCTAAAGATGTTCAGTCAAACCCCTTCTATTAAAAATTAATTTTTAATATTAATATAAATATAAATTATATTCTTTTTAAATTATGACTTGACAGAGAGATATGGAGGGAGTGGGAGAGAAAGGGAGAGTGGGGGTAGGAGGCATGACTTAAATTTGATGGCCGTATGACTGTATTTAGAGATTTTTTCCGTAGAATACAATCAAAATTTTAAGAAGATTGTATCAGATAAAAGGATATATTTTAGATAGACTGTCAAAATTTATATAGAATTATAATGATATATATGTTTGATTTATATATAATTTTACATACACTAAGGTATATCATAATGTTTTAAGGGCACCCTTGAATAGATAACCATCATTAATAAATTTTTTGATAGGCAAAGTCGACCATCAAATATAATCCTTGGTAGGAGGGAGATACTTGAGAGAGAGAGGGGGGGGTGGGAGAGAGATAAAGGGTAGGGGGTCCTAAGGTTGAATGGTTAAGGGTAGAGGAGCTTGAGAGGAGAGTGGGTAGGAGGAAGAGACTTTCAAGAGAGAGAGGGGGGAGTGGGAGAGAGATAGAGGGTAGGGAGTAGAAGGGTTTAGGGTTTAAGGGTTAAGGGTAGAGGGGAGAGGGGGTAGGAGGAGAGACTTGAGAGA